>SJYC01005297.1:0-62181 GCA_006408675.1 Madoqua kirkii | reverse complement strand
ACACATGTGTGTGTGAGCACACACATGCATTCACCTGCTAATTAATAGCTGTTTTTAATTGTTGCATCATCTGTAAATGGTGTGTCATGTCAGGGACTAGGTCATAGAAAGGCAGACTTTTATCTTGTTCTTCCTTTTTCTTATATTACTCATTCTGAAGGAAGCCAGCTGCCTTGTCTTGAGCTGCCCTACAGAGTGGTTCATGTGGCAAGAAACCAAGGTCTCCAACTAACAACTGGTGATAAACTGAAGCTTCCTATCAACACATGATAGAGCTTGCAAGTAAATCCTCCAGCTTCAGACTAGCTCTCAGATGATTGCAGTCCAGGACACCACCTTGACTGCAATATTATGAGAGATGCTAACACAGAACCACCCTGCTGAGCTGTTCTCAAATTTCCTGACCCATAGAAACTCAGATAATAAATGTCTGCTGTTTAAAGCTGGTAAGTTCTGGCGTATTCTGTTATACAGAAATTGCAACTGCATTGGGAGGGAAAGACTAGAAGACTGAAGCTATTTGTAATTAATAGAGAAAAACACTAGCCTCCCAATGATGAGAAATGTTTATATTTTGAGTCTCTTTCAGTTGGATAAGAACTGCTTGTGTACAAGATTTTACAAGCTTTTGCCTGTGGAAAAATACAGATATGCACAATTGAGTGAGTCTAATTCAAAACACTAACCACCCTGCTGAGCTGTTCTCAAATTTCCTGACCCATAGAAACTCAGATAATAAATGTCTGCTGTTTAAAGCTGGTAAGTTCTGGCGTATTCTGTTATACAGAAATTGCAACTGCATTGGGAGGGAAAGACTAGAAGACTGAAGCTATTTGTAATTAATAGAGAAAAACACTAGTCTCCCAATGATGAGAAATGTTTATATTCTGAGTCTCTTTCAGTTGGATAAGAACTGCTTGTGTACAAGATTTTACAAGCTTTTGCCTGTGGAAAAATACAGATATGCACAATTGAGTGAGTCTAATTCAAAACACTTTGAGTTTCTTTTCCAGGTCAAAGTGGCTTTTTATATTCCATTTTCCAGCTTTTTTTTGAGAGCCTCTTACATTAACCACAAATATAAGAAGATGATTGGATTTGAAAGCTTGAGAGTAAATGTAATTATCTTCTAAATAATATATAACAGTAGTATAGAGGGAGTGATTTATGTGTAGTCATAAATCTGTCACAAAAGTAAAAGAGCTAAGTGGTCAACAAACATTATTCATTGGCTCATCCTCTTAACACAAAACATTTATTCACTCCTACTGTGTCTTACCCAATGGGCTAGATACTCCTGGTATAGAGATAAAGCCTGAAACTCAAGTCAGTTTATTTTTACAGGATTCTATGAAGGCCCATCTGAATAGCTCCCTTGCCCACGAAGTCTTCCTCTGTTATCAAAGGAGATAATTTCCCTCTTTTGGACTCCTATATCATTTTGTTTGCCTGACTGCACAGCATGTGACTGCATAGCATGTGACCTTTGTCACATTATTATGGCATTGGTCTCATGGGCCCCAACTGAATCATAGATTCCTTGGAGCCCAGGGAAAATGTTTCCTAAATGCTCACATCTTTCACTCCTGTCTTACTAAATGTTTAAGACAGAATAGGAGCTCAGTATTTATAATATTTAACAATTGATGCTGCATTAGCACTAGATAGACTTAGCGAATGAGCAACAGCAACGCAAGACATAAATTTATAAATAATAGGGAGGTGGAAGGCAGAGAAAGAGAGTGTGAATATATTCTTGTGTCTTTATATGCCTCCTCCTCTTCTGAATAAGTTAGAGTTACGGGGGGAGAGAATAAAGAAAACCACTTCAGAGGGACTTCTCTGGAGGTCCATTGGCTAAGACTCTGCTCCCAGTGCAAGGGGACTGGGTTCAGTTCCCAGTTAGGGAATTAAATCCTGTGTGCTGCAGCTGAGTTTCCCACATGCCATTGGTGAGAGTCTGTGCAGCCAAATAAATATTTTTTTTAATTCCTTCAAGAAGAACTATTTTGATTTAGCACAGATGAACATATTTTAGCCAAGTTCAGAAAGTAAAGAGTAGTTAACACCTCGAGATTTGAATTCTCACCCTTCCACTTAGCATATTATTTCTCTGAAAATTTTATCAACAATAAAAGAAATCTACCTATAAGTTTGCTAGGAAGAGAAAAAGAGTTGATACCTGTAAAATATTTAGCACAGTTCCTGGCATATAGTAGTGCTTAATAAAGTCCTAAGTGGTGGTGATTCTCACCTATAATACTTTGCAAGTTGCATTTAGGGAAATTCAACATTGGAAACATTCTGGTAAGGCCTCTCTTCATTGCCTTTGGCCTCATTTTATTCCTGCCTTCCTCACAGTTATAACTATAAATATCCTTTGACTGAAGATTCCCTGAAGCATGGAATCTTTTCATATACGGCTGATAGCATTAAGTTCTTCTCTAATTTGAAGAAGTGGCAAGCCCAGGCTGATTCTTGTTCACTATTCTTTGTTGTAATTTATTCACTACGTTGTGTCTGACTCTGATCCCATGGTCTATAGTCCGCCAGGCTCTTCTGTCCATGGGATTTCCCAGGCAGGGATACTGGAGTGCTTGCCATTTCCTTCCCCAGGGGATCTTCCTGACCCAAGGACTGAGCCCACATCTCCTGCACCTTCTGCGCTGGCAGGCAGATTCTTTACCATTGAATCACCAGAGCTTCGTCACTATTCTTTGGTGTCTATTTAATTCCCAGTTCCTGAGTCAACATCCTAAAAATCTTCCAAGGTTCGTATAATAGGCCTTCTGTTCTCAAGCTCCACATCTGAAAAAAATCTCAACAAGGATTCCAATTTCTTGGCCACACTCCCAATCTCTGAGATTGTCTTCACAACATTCACTGACTCTGAAGGTTTGCTTCTCTTCTTGAGTGGTCTGTGGAAAGTCGTATTTCACTCATCTGTGCTCAGTCCTAGTCCTGCTCTCTCCATGATGCTGGAACTGCCCACAAGTGAACAGGAATGTCCATTGCTCCCTGATCTCACAGGTGAACAGGATGTTTAAATACCCACCATTGCCTAAACAGCTCGCAGTTAACACAGCAAATGCCAGGCTGAATTTTCGTTTTTACTGTCTTGCCCACCATCTGCTGTAAGTTGGGAGTTTAGATAAAATTGTTCCAGTAAAATGCAGATGAATCAGAAGTCGTTTTTAAGTTTTGTCAATGCAACTTTATCATGAATTATCAGCATATCTCAGAGATTTGGCGAGTTCAGTTCCAGACCACCACAATAAAACAAATACCACAGTAAGACATTCTATTTGAGTTTTCTGGCTGCTGGGTGCAATACAAGTTATGTTTACACTATACTGTGGCCTATTAATGCAGTAGCATTATGACTCAGAAAAACATACATTGATTAAATGTGCATGAATTAAAAATACTTTATTGTTAAAAAAACGCTAACCTTCATCTGACAATGCAGGGTTACAACAAATTTCAGTTGGTTAAAAAACAAAAATACAGTGTCTGCGAAGCATGAAAAACCCAGGTAATGTTATAAATGATTATACTACTCCTAAATTTAACACCTTTTCATAGGCTGCATCCTCTATACAAAAAACTTGTCCTGCTTTGGTCTATCATTCTCTTTATTATCTCATCTTCCTCTGAGCCCTCTGACTCCTCCCTGAAGTGTGGTGTTCTGGGGCAGGGTGGGAGAGCAGAGAAATGGTTCTGTTAGGGGAAGCATACTGATGGAAACTGCCCACCCTGGCCAGACACCATTTGCATGAGTTGTTTTATAACAGGACGTCCTGCTAAGGAACACGGAACTAATAAGCCACCACCAACTGGAAGAATTTGGGAAAGATCAAAAGGAGACACCACAGTCCAACCACCTCCCAGAATTCTTCTCTCTAGCATCCATCTTGGCTGAACAAGGCATGTACCACCAGGAAGGACTCTAAGTCAGAATGGTTGGCTAAGGACAATCCAGAAACTAATCCCATCACCATAAAACTGGAGACTGCAAGCCATGTGGCAGAGCTGTTCTCTTGGGTTCCCTTACCATACTGCTCTCCACCCAGGTGCCCTTTCCCAATAAAATCTCTTGATTTGTCAGCAGATGTGTCTCCTCAGACAATTCATTTCCAAGTGTTAGACAAGAGCCCAGTTTTGGGCCCTAGAAGGGGTCCCCTTTCCTACAACAGTTCTGGTGTTAAGTGAGAATTGTATAGTAACAGGGAAAGGCTGAGTCCAGGACCAGGAATTTAGTTGCACACAATATTGACTAAAGCTACCTGAGCCGTATAATCAGGGAGCAAGTTGAGAGAGGTCAGAGAAAGTCCCAACCCCAAAAGGGTGATTTTCTGTCCAGTCTCTACAGCCTAGAATACAGAAGTCTAGGCCCTCATGTCAACTTTTCAGATTCTGTAACTCTGCAAAAGATGCTAGAAAAGGTTACTGGATTCTGATTCAAAAACAGAGTTAATTTATTCTCAGTATTATAATTATCATTGCACAGTACACTGTATGCTCAATAAGGCCAGGCACTATGTTAAATAAATACATGTTTTACCTGCATTTATGTTTACTGAAACCATTTTATATACATGAAAAATAAAAGCCTGCCCAAGACTGTGCCACAAATAAAGGGTAAAGGTGGGATTCAAATCTTGGGTCTCCAAATTCCAAATTCCTTTTCAGTGTGCCTGCTTCTTGCTGCTGTTTCCATAAATACAATCTACTTTTTCTGACTTTTCTTGGTTCAGGCTATTATAACAGAGTACCATAAACTGGGGAACTTATTAAAAAACCACAAATTTATTTCCCACAGTTCTTGAGTCTGGGAAGCCTAGACTTCAAGGTGATGGCAGATTCACTGTCTGGTGAGAGCATACCCTCTGGTTCACAGACAGCAGTCTCCTTGCTGTGTCCTCGGATAGGAGAAGGCTGTGGGGGCTCTCTAAGGTTTCTTTTATAGGAGCACTAATCCCATCATGAGGGCTCCACCTTCATGACCAACCTTTTGGCACCAGGGACCAGTTTCGTGGAAGACAATGTTTCCATGGACTAGGATGGGAGCATGGCTTCAGGATGATTCAAGAATATTTACTGTGCACTTTATCTCTATTATTATTAAACTGTGATATATAATGAAATAATTATATATATATATATATATATATATAATGAAATAACTTATCATAATGCAGAATCAGTGGGAGCCCTGAGCTAAAGCTTCTGCTGGTGCAGTCCAGGTCCTAACAGGTTCTGGTACTGGTCCATGGCCCGGGAGGTTGAGGACCCCTGACCTAACCACCTTCCAAAGGTTCTACTTCCAAATGCAGTCTTATGAGGAATTAGATTTCAAAATATTTTGAGAGTGGGAGAAGACACAAAACTCAGTCTCTAGGCAGGGCATTAAGGTTGAGCCATTCAGCATAGGGCTCAGCTCAAGTCCAAACGTAGTTGGCAGAGACCTACCAAGACAGGAGACAAAGGGCATTATCTCTGCAACTCATCCCCTATGTCATTCTGCAGTCGGGAAGCGGGTCCTACATGAAAAATTACCCCAGAGCGCCCCTCCTGGTAGGTTGCTAACATTTCTCCACACTCATACCATTCTAACAGAGTTCACACAAAACACTGGGACAAAAGGTTCTAAAGCTCTAAGGTTTGTGGATGTTGTTGTTACTACACCTGTATATCTGTGTTAGGCGTGATAAAGATATGTGTCTTTTCTTTTTCAGCCTAAACTTACATTTGTAAAATCATGACAAACCACCACAAAGAAATGAAATTGAAGGTAGAATTTTGCAGGATCTCCTTCGGAGCTCTGCAGCTTGGATTAGGATATTTGTTTGCTTAAATTAGAAGTCTGTATCTAAGCAGTCACTAAGAAAAGAGGCTCAGCTGCTTTGGGGCTGGCCATTTTCAGATTTCAAGGACCCTTAAATACATGGAACAGCCTAAGCAGAGAAGAATGCATGCCCAGCACCACTCCAACCTGCTGACAGACATCATATGAATTGGAAGGTGATCAGGACTTTTTTCTCCTCCCACTAATGGGATAAATGCATGTGCTGAATTTCCAGGAGAGACGAAAGAAACCACAGCAGGAGAAACGTCTGAACACTCCTGCCCCAAATTTAACTGTCTATTCATCTGCTTCTGAAATGAGTATGTCAGACACACAAGCCTGGAAACTGCATCAGCCGCTAGAGCACGGTAGGTGCACAGTAGTCCAAGCTGTTCAGCTTGACCATGAAACACCTGACCTCTGTCAGTCTCTCTTCCATAAGTGATCACATTTTATTCATCTGGTAAATCAGAACACTCTTCTCTATAAAGACAGGATGATGGATTCATAATCTACTACCTGCCAAAGGATCATCGTTTGTCTAGGGAAAATATCCAGAACCTTTATGAATAGTGGTGGACAGAAATGTGCCCTCCTGCCGTTTTCTTTTCTTGGCCAATTGGCAACTACTGAAAGACTAAGGGCATCAGAAAACACTGCTCCAAAGCCTCAGTATTCCAAAAATGTGCAATCATGGCACAGAATATTTCATTTGGTCTTTGGTGTGGATATAAATTCTCTCCCTTTATCAACTCTTAGAAAAATCCTATGCAGGGTGAATCCTTTGTCTTTAAAAATAGGACATCCCCAAATACTCCTAAGCCACAAGCAGTAATTTAGGAAGTGTTTTTAGAAACACACAAAAAGGCCAAAGCCACCAATGGCAAAGAGACTTTTTAATAGATTGAGGGTGTTTATTAAATCTCTCATTAGATTCCCACGGGCATAAAATGCCTCTGAAGAATAAGTTGAAGACAGGGGTATGTCCCATGACCACTGGATGACCTCCCCTGCTTTACGGTTCCGATGCTCAGCTCTGTTGGCAAGACACACAATGTGGAAGGGTCCTGGCTTTTAAACAGAGGCTGTTTGAACACTCTCTACATGTGACCCCAGAGCTGGAGACTCTGTGAGACACACGTCCTCACTCAACTCATGTTTAAATCTGGACTTTGTTTCTTGCTTTAAGACAGGCTATTTTAAAAGTATGTTAGGTTTATAGGAAAACTGAGCAGAAGGTACGGGGATTTCTCATATACCTCTTGCTCTTACACATGCTTAGCCCCTCTAACTGTCTACATTCAGCAACAAAGTGGTACATGTGTTACAAGCAATAAAGCAGCACTGACCATCATTACTATCCGAGGTCTATAGATTTATTACAGTTCCATCTTGCTGTTGTTTCGTCTATGGGTTTTGACAGAGGCATAATCACAGACATTTCCCATTGATAGCATCACACAGAATGGTTTCACTGCCCTAAAAATCTTCTATGTTCCATCTAGCCATCCCTCCTCAGCCCCACCCCTACCTTCAACCCTGATGATCATTGATCTTTTTACTATCTGCACAGTGTTGCCTTTTGAAACATATCATATAATTGGAATCATTCTATATGGAAACTTTTTTCAGATTGGCTTCTCTTGCTTGGTAATCTCCATTTGAGGTTCTTCTAAATCTTTCCATGACTTGATAGCAAATCTCTTTAGTGTGGAGTAACATTTCATTATCTGGATGTACCACAGTTTATTTATCCATTCACTTACTCAGGGAATCGTGGTTGCTTTCAAGTTTCAGAAATTATGTAGGATTCTGCTGTAAACATTTGTGTGCAGGTTTCCGTGTGAACATAAATTTTCAACTCATTTGGATAAATACAAAAGAATACAATTGCTAGATCACATGGTAAGAGTATGTTTTGTAAGAAACCGCCAAACTGTCTTCCAAAGTGGCCCTTATTTTTTTCTTTTTAATCCAGAAGAAATTGTCTTGGGGCTCCAAATTTCTCATGTTCATGGCACCATCATCTTCATAAGATGCCTCTGAATAGAGACAGCCCTGGGGCTGGGTAAACTGGGTCTCCTTTCTTACCTCTCGGATCTCTGGGCAGGGCTCCTGGAAAAAGATTCTGGCACTGAGCAGTATACACTTATCAAGTGTCAAAAGTCCTCTCCATGGACATCCCTGGTGGTCCAGCAGTTGAGAATCCACCTTCCAGTGCTGCGGGTGCAGATTTGATCCCTGGTCAGGGAACTTAGTTCCCACATGCCTCGGGGCACCTGAGCCCGCATATTGCAACTACTGAGCCTGTGCAGCGCAAGGAAGACCCAACACGGCCAAAAATAAATATTTTTTTAAAGACCCTATCCTGATCCTTCCCACATCTGTTTCCCGTCAGGAGGAGACTGCACCCCAATCACAGTTTAGTCAGTATAATTTTATTGGAAGCAGTTTTTCCCCAAATGAAAGCCAAACTTAAGGATTACAAATCACGAAAGTTTTTCAACAGTTTGCATGTTGGGCTGTCAGGTTGCTCACCCTTAGCTGTTGGTCATTTTCCATCCAGCTCTAGGATTTTCTCAGGTTGAGAAATACTTCATCATCTATTAGGCTGACGGGTCTGGAGCAGGACACAAGTCTCTAGAGATTCAAATGTCCACATGTTCAAGAGTTCTTCATTGGACTGCCCTGGTGGTCCAGTGATTAAGAATCCGCCTGCCAATGCGGGGGACACGGGTTCAATCCACAGTCCGGGAAGACCTCACATCCCCCAGGGCGACTAAGCTCAAGGGCCGCAGCAGCCGAGCTTCACACCCGAGAGCCCGTGCTCTGTGGCGAGAGAAGCCACTGCAGTGAGAAGCCCACCCGTGGAGCTAGAGATAGCCCCCCTCCTCCTCTAGAGAAAGCCCACGTGCAGCAATGGAGACGCCGCGCAGCCATAAACAATCACTCAATAGATAAACGGAAAACAGAAGTGAAAGGGGGCTAGTTCCCGGTTACAACGAGGAAAGCCACGGGCCGGCGGCCCATCGCCCATAACCTTGGGCAGGGCCGGCTCATCCAACGGTGGGCGCCCTGGCTCGTGCCCATGTATGTCTGGCAACCCACAAAAAATTTAAAAAAAAAAAGGAATTCTAAATGAGTGAAGGGACAGACAGGGTCACTTTCCACTGCCATCCACGGCACACATCCCTCTCCTAGAGAGATTCAGATACACACACATCCTCGTATAGACCTGGACCCACTGAGACTGTGGGTCTCACAGTCAACGACAAAATGATAATCACTGCTGCTTGTACCTGCTCAGGATTCTCTTAAGAACACATCCTTGCCAGAAAATATCAACGTGTCAATCCCCACAGTCGAAAGAAATACAGAAGTAAACCTGGGACAGACATAATAATGAAACACGCGGATCTTAATATCCACAACATAACTGGCTGGTCTTTGATTAGCAACTTATAAAACAGGACCTAACTATGAATGTTGAGATTAGTGAATCTGAAATTCTTTGGGTGACTTTGAAGAAAATGTAAGGTATACTTGTATTTGAGGACTACGACTTTGAGAACTTGTCGATATAAGTATTAAAAGAAAAAACTTGTGCTGTGAACTGCATGTCTGAATAACAGACGTGCAAAGGGGTTAGTTCCTGGTTAATAAGATGCAGAAGAGAAGGTTAGACTGCACAGCACTGGTCGAGTTCCTAACAGCAAACACTGAGCACAGTCATACTAATTATACAGGAGGATTCAGAAATGGATCCTAGGCAAAGCTCTGAGCAGAGAACAGCAACCTAGAGCAACAGAGGACGTCACGATCACATACAGACCAGAAGGGACAATGGGAAACAGGGATGCTGGAATCCAAAGAGTTGTGTATAAAGAGGTTGCTGCACAGCCTTGACGTTCAGAGACAAACACCATCAACCTGTAGCAACAGGACAAGGAGGCAGAGAGGGCACTAACTATCCCAAACTCTTCCTCTCCTCTTCTCCCGTAGCCTGCCTCTGTCTCTTTCTGGTAGCACCCTAAAAGGGAGACGGAACAAGGGGTAGCCTGTGATGCAGAAATTAGCCAGAAGGAGCAATTGTCTTAGCTGAGTTTAAATCGACACAAACTCTGTTTCTTATTAGCATGTTAAAGCTCTTCTCTTTAATATCCAGCTGCTTAACTAACCTTTTGGTTTAATCGCAAAGGAATGTAACTCCGAACAGTAAAGCTTTCGGTGACCACAAACTTTATGCAACATTTGTTACAGGAAATCATATTCATTCACTTAAATAAAAAATGTTTGTCATCAGAAGATAAATTCACACACTCAAGTTATGGATGTGTTCACCAACATCGACCTTATAATCCATCCAGCTGCCTGTAAATGAACTCATCCTTCTTGTGTTCATGAAATGCATCATGTGGATTTTCTTTTAAGCAGAGAACATTTTGGCTACCTTCCTTTTATAGCTGTAGAAAGAAAAGTAATCTCATTTCTTACACATTCATCTAAATATGTCACAAACTTACTTTGCTTTTTTTTAAATAACATAATTACCTCCTGTTTGGAGACCCTCTCTGTTCTTTGATATTTACTCAAGTCATGGCTAAACTTAGACCTTGAAACATATAGAGAAATTCTGAGTTATCAGGATTTTATATAGTAAATTGTCTTTTACTTAAAATCACCCCCAAAAAAGTAACTCTGGACGTCTGCAGGATACTCAAAGCAATTACCTGGAATTAGGAAAATAAGAAAATATGTATGTATGTATCTATCTGTCTCTTCAAAACTAATCTGCCTATAGGCAATGTCAATGAAAGGATGGGGTACAGATCTGAAGTGTTCAGTGTCCCCTGTTTTCCTTATGCTTAACTCTGCTGACATATGTAAGTTCTGTGATAGCAGGACTATGGAAATTGACTTGGCAGCACTCCTTCATACGTACTCACCGAAGACAATACAGGAATACATTAAAGTACATTTACCTCTGACACAGGCACAACAAAGCAAGCAAATTTTATTGGAATCAGACATAATTTTTATGTTTCTTGTTTTAAAATGCAAATTCTATGCAGCTTTCTTTATAAATGTATATATCCACCAAATATTTTTTAAAAAGAATTTATTCTCCACCTACATAGTATGGCTCAGCAAGTAGTTATGGTCAGTGCTAGAACCTTTTCTGTAAGATCCCACTCTGTGCTCATTGATCCCATTGTCCAAGGTCTTCCTTTCAGTCCAAGCCCTGTACTCCACAGATGTTAGAAGAGATCTGGTGGTGGGTGATGTTGTTTATCAATGTGCGTCTGCTAAGTCACCAGGCTCCTCTGTCCATGGGATTCTCCAGGCAAGATTACTGGAGTGGGTTGTTACGCCCTCCAAGGGCTCTTCCTGACCCAGGGATCTGACCCGCATCTTACGTCTTCTACACTGGCAGGCAGGTTCTTCTACCACTAATGCCCCTAGCAAGACATTTGCTCAAAGCCAGATGTTATTGAATCCTTATTTTTCTTCCTCTAACCTCACCTTGACCTGATCCTGTGCAACCTGCCCTGACCCTTTCTAGGTCGTCAATGTTAAACACTAGTATGCATCCTTCCACACCTTTCCCCATAATCATAGAATTACACACACACTGACAAACACAAGTAACCTAGGTTTGAAGGACTATCTTACACAACTGATTTTCACCTTATAGTCTCTACATCTACTGTTTCACACTTACACATGTAAATCTCACCAAGAAAGTTGACATAGATTTACTCATTCTTTAGTCACACATACATATGTGATACTTTAATGCTAAGTTCAACCTCATCCACTATCACCACTCCCTCATTCTTGTTGGCCTTTGGTCTCTCTTATCCATCCTTCTATTTCCAAACTATCATTTCAAGGGACGTCCCTGGTGGCTCAGAAGGTAAAGCATCTGCCTACAATGCAGGAGACCCAGGTTTGATCCCTGGGTTGGGAAGATTCCCTGGAGAAGGAAATGGCAACCCACTCCAGTACTCTTGCCTGGAAAATCCCATGGACGGAGGAGCATGGTAGGTGATAGTCCATGGGGCTGAAAACAGTCGGACACGACTGAGCAATTTAACTTTCACTTTTCATCATTTCAAGTGTGTTTCATCCAGCTGAATGCATCTGCTTTCCTTTTTTAAGAATCCAATCTCTCAACATCTATCTTTCAATAAGAGAATTTGCCAAGTCATACTGAAAGCAACAGTTTACGTACTTTCTTTTACTCCTTACATCTCACTTGGTTTGTTCATTTTTACTTTGTTTTTGCTTACTCATTCTTTCTTCTTGCTTCGGCTGTTTTGCTAGCTACTCCCTTTTCCCCCTGTATTTAATTTGAAATTCAGTACTTTTCCACTCTGTCAGTGTTTACTTTCTTTTTTCCAGCACTCATAATCAAGCTCTTATTTATCTCTTTTTATATGAAACCAAAATAACAACTATTTCTCCCAACTGAGATGAGCTATTTCCCATTGTTTTCTTTCCCTTCCCCAACAAGACCACTAAAAGGCTTTTCTTTCTCCACTGCTTGGTGCTGAGTTCTATAGAATGCTTCGCCATTCTTTATTCCCCCAACTTCAATAACTAAATCCTTTTTTAGGTAAACATTTACTAACCTGCCACTTCCCTTTCCATATGTCCCTTTTGCTTTGCCAATTTATATTCAGCACTTAAACTGTACATTTCTTGTTACAGTATCATTAGTAATTTGCATATACTTGATGTGATTTGCATAAATTTACATCTCACACGTTTTAATACTATTTGCATCTATTTATATATGCATGCTTGCCGTTCTTTTTCTTCACCTATATTAAGCTTTCTTTCTTTTTACAGTAACTGCCACATTTAGAGTGTGTGCCTGATAGTCTCAGAATCCTCACAAATCTACAAATATTTCCTATACCTTAGCAAGTGAATTATATCAACAGCCTCAGCTTGCAGACCTTTCCTCCCAGTTCAGTCACTCAATTGTGCCCGGCTCTTTGTGACCCAATACTTCCTCGCAGTAGTCTATAGCAATTAGTCCACCATCTTGCCTTTAGAATTCCAATATTATATTTCTTCCTTTGTAAAAATTCTGTTTTTTTTTTCAATCTAGAAACCTGCAAGATTTTCTCTTTGCATCTTCCACCTTATCAAAGCCTTTCCCTGGTAGCTCAGCTAGCAAAGAATCCACCTGCAATGCAGGAGACCCCAGTTCGATTCCTGAGTCAGAAATATCCCCTGGAGAAAGGACAGGCTACCTGCTCCAGTATTCTTGGGCTTCCCTAGTGGCTCGGATGGTAAAGAATCTGCCCACAGTGTGGGAGATCTGAGTTCAACCCCTGGGTTGGGAAGATCTGGAGGAAGGCATGGAGTAGGTTGTCAAAAATTTTCTAAGTCTATTCTTCATATTTTCAGCCTTTTTCTATTGTTGTTTACATTTTCCTGAATTTAAGACCTTGCTAAATTTAAAAAGTTTCCATTTAAAATTACGTTTTACTTAACCCCACTCTCTTTCAGCATGTTTTCACATTCTATTTTCTTCTTCCTACACTTTTTTTTTTTCTTCCTACACTTTTTAAATGAGACCAGGTGGCTCATTGATAAAGAATCTGCCTGCCAATAAAGGAGATGCAACTGACCAGGGGTTGATCTCTGGGTTGGGAAGATCCCCTGGAGAAGGAAATGGCAACTCACTCCAGCATTCTTGCCTGGAAAATCTCATGAACAGAGGAGCCTCGCAGACTAGAGTCCATGGGGTCATAAAGAGTCAGACACAACTAAGTACACACACAGGCAGGGAGGCAATGAATTTTTACACATTCATTCACTCTCCAATACATGTTTGGTGCATTCTGCATCATGGGCATTTTTAGATGTTGCGGATGCAATAATACATTTTAAAAAGACAAAATGCTTACTGTTACTGAACTTGTTTTCATTTCCTTCTTTCTTCTACCCAGTGAAATCAACCCCTCATATCCCCTCTGTCCCTGCCCTGTCCAAGGCTGCTCTAGCAAAAATGAGGAATGAACTCCCATACCTCAGTGATCTACAACATTTGACACTTTTCTCAATATCTTCTTGACTGCGATAATGCAATTGTATCTGTTAGAATAACGGTCGTTGCAAAGAAAGAACTCAACTAAAATTGGCCTAAACAGTAATTTATAAGGTATTATTATTGGAATTTGCAGTTATGGCAGGTGTCAGGGCTGATTTGGTTAGGCAGCTCACCAAGAACTTGATTTCTTTCCTTGGATTCTGGTTCTCTGATGTCAGTTTCATTCTAGGTCATAACAGTTCCAGTTTCCACATGAATAGGCTATACCTATTAATCAGAAGGAGGAGCTTGCCTTTCAGGAGCTTTTTTATTTCCAAAAAAAACCCTCCAGCAAACATCCCATCATGTCTATTAAATTTAATTGGGTCTCTGTCCCTTTCCTAAACTAATTTTCTTCTCACCCTAGAAATGTTCTGATTGTCTTAGGATTGGGTTATTTGAACCCATCATTGTGGCAGTGGTATAGGATTACTCTGAATAGCTGTATAAACCAGGGCTCACCCCTAGGGCTGAGTTTGAGTCAGCTTTTGAGGACACACATCAGCGGCATAATGGAAAGATGTGTGGATACCCAAACAAAAACCTGGGTACTGTGAGGAAGGGAAAAGTGGGGGAACTATTGCTCAGTTGACCATAGACAAATGCCAGTCAGTTTCCCCCTGGACCGTCAGTTAAACTTTGTGGCTTTCTAGAATTTCATCTACAGTAATTTGGGGTATTTCCATCTACTTCTTCATGACTTTAACTACCAACTGTATGATAGGCACTCTCAAATTTATGTCTGAAATCTCAGCTTCTTTCCTGGAATCTAATTTGTATTTCCAGCTACAAGATAACTGTCTTGGCTCATTAGTATTTCAAATTTAACCTGTCCAGTACTTGCATAGATATCACTAGAAATCCAAAAGAGAAATCTGACAATAATCTTTGACAATCATTACTTTTGCTTGTTAATATTTTCTCCAATATCGGGGAGCTTCTTGCACCAAATATCTGGACCTTCTTTACCATCGTACACCTTGTTCAGGTAAATATTACAGTCACTTAACACACCTGAGAGTTATGTCAAGGAGAAGTTTAACATTTAAACTTTGCTGCTGACTACATGCTTTATCATAAAGCTCTGTGCACTTTTACAACATCAAGTCAATGTGGAAAATCAGCTTGTTCAGTCATTTAGTTGTGCCCAACTCTCTTGAAACCCCGTGGGCTGTAGCTTGCCAGGTTCCTTGTCCATGGGATTTCCCAGGCAAGAATACTGGAGTGGGTTGCCATTTCCTTCCCAGGGGATCTGCCTGACCCAAGATTCGAACCCACCTCTCCTGCACTGGCAGGCAGATTCTCTAACACTGAACCACTAGGGTAGTGCAGTGTCCAGCTTAGTAACATGGGAAGGTTTATGTCATTACCCTTTTGTTCTTAGACTTTCCTTGGAATCTTGACCAGAACTAAGTAACTGAAAATATCTTGTTTCTTCATGTCTCTGTAGCACTGCCTGTTTCCCCTGGGCTGGAATTTTCCTTTTTCCTTGGGCTCCTGCATGATATATACTCAAGCTCATCCCAAAACCTCTGATAGAGTTACTGGCTCTGTCTTTCCAAATCCCTTACACAGACTTAATCGTCTAGTATAGACAGTCTACTATTGTCAAGACACACTGTATCATAATGATTCAGCTTTATGTCTATCTCCACAGCAGATAGCCATGCCTTTACTAGGTATGTAGAGATGTGAAAAATGTGTGTAAGTATGGAAAGAGAGAGGGAAGTGGGAATGTGCTGGGGTAATAAACAATCATCTATATAGTGGACTTAGAGAATTGTTTTCACTTTTTAGTAGACAGATTTTATATGAGCAGAAGGAAATCATTTGAGGATGAAAATAAGGATCTGAATGTACATTTTTCTACTAATTACAATAAGTAGAGTCTTCTGTAATAAGAACTTTTCTCTCCAGGTCCAACATCAATAATTTGCAAATGTGGATAATGCCAATCAGCCAAAACTTTTAGGCAGACTTTGGAGCATTATGGGATACGCAGTTCAGTGAAAATGTTATGACTCAAATGAAGCATGTTACATTGCAAATGTGTATCTGGTTTCGCACGCTGGAGTTTAGATCTGCATAAGGACTAGCTGAGACACAAAAATCACAAGAGGAGAGCAGATATCTTTCTGCCCCATTTAACAAACAACTTTTTTTTCTCATTTCTTGAAGATGGAGCTCTTGTTTCACTTTCTTATTGCCTATCAATCAGCTGAAGAAGACCTCTGCAATTGGGGTTCTTTCATAAGACATAAGCCCTGGCGGCAGCAGCCACCACTCGTCTGAAAGCTCCATCCTAAATTACCTTTGTCAGACTGTATAGAAGTAAAAGGCACACTTCAGTCTCATTGATTAAATCAGGGAATGTACCAACTCGCCAAAGAATGGCATGTCCTTTCCATTTACATGCTCCATTAACTGCACTTCACTGGAAAAATAAATCTCAGTGCAATTCTTTACCTCTGCTCTTCTAATTGCTACTTACAAATTCTTTTCTCCCAATCATGCTCTCTCTCATAAATCAGGAAGCCAATATATTTGTAGCTGAGTCCCTGGCTCTAATTTAACATGATATGCCACGATTAATACCAAAGGCAAATAATATACCAAGTTACCATGGGAACCAGGGCATGAAAAGGTAAAAGCCCTCCCTGACACAAGATGGGTGGGACTTCTGTGGAGACCTGTGCCCTACCAACACCAGGGGCCATGTCATTTTGGCAAAATTCCTCAGACCCAGCCCATTCCCAATCCCAGAGATGTGTGGATCCACTCTTCCTCCCTTGAAATTTAACATGCAATTAGTCCATACCTTCAAAGGAGACAAATTACTGGATCATCATTCAGATTACAGATTCTTCATTGTACACTCACATTCAAAAGCCATGGCATACGGCAAAAGATTAAAAGACTTGCAAAATGATACCCGAAGGTATGACTACCATTAAAATTGTATATTTCACTTTACGAAAGCACTCACTCGTTCCAAGGTTCTGTAAGTTGTACAGTAAGTATTTTTCTACCTTCCAATTCATATATACACATAGAGGATACTTTCTAAGTGGGAGAAGGGGTTACATGGTTTAAAATCAATTAGAAATAAAAACCAAATATCTCTAGAGTTACAAAATGGGAATAAATTATCTCACTTTCCAAAATATTTATTCATATAGGGCTTTAGTGATAAGGCTTCTTTTTAATGATGTAAAACTATATCACGTGCATTTCTGTCTGTGCCCTCTACACACAAGGAAAGAGCACTCATATAACATTTCTTTGTCAGCTTCCTTCACTTATATCTTTATTTACTCTGCTTTGGCCTCATGCAAACAGAGAACTTCAATTATAAGGAAAGAAATCATTGAATTTCCACGTAAGGAAAATATTCCCCTAAAGAGAGAAACAAAGAAAATGTAAGCCATGGTACTAACATGATAATATATATATAATTTCTCTGGGGAAAGTCAATGCAAATGTATGTATGGTATTGAATGATGTCATTCATTTATTTTCTCACAAATTTTTCTCCATTTTATTCAGAAAATGATTTAAACAACTGAGCTGAAGTAAACAACCATACGCTCTTTCGGTACAGTCCTGTAAGATTTAAAGTTGAAATTGGTGCGCAAATGCCATGTTGCTCACCAGAGCAGACAAATCCTTGCCATACATGTTGATTTCACTGAGGCTGAAATTATTGCTAACAGCCTTGGGTTCATTAAATTCAGAACATATTTTATGAAGTATTTTGGCCATCCAATTTTAAAACCATGTATATTTTATGGAAATTTTTAATTCAGAAGAGTTTGATTCCTTTTGAAATCATTAAGATTTAAGTGAATTTCTTGATGTTGACCAGGAAAGTCAGTTAAACCTATGCTATAATATTGAGCTTGATGACTGGCAATTAATGAGAGGCCAGTATTAAAATTAGTGTTTTGTTGCAGGAGTGGGAGCAGTTATCTACATGGATCAAGAAGCTAATCATGAAACTTTGATCAGAGTAGATGAGAGGGTACAGGTTTATTGCAGAGTCTTCAAATAATTCAGACATCTTGCTTTTTTAGTGGCTAAATAAATGTCTTTCACATATATCTTTTCTAGGTGTGTGTGTGTACACACCATTATATTAATAAAATACAAATTTATTGAATAGGGTAGTTTTTTCAAGTTCTTTAAGTAAATCACTTTTAAACACAACTAAGCATTAGGTGATCCAGTGAACTGAAAGTCACTCAGTCGCTCAGCCTGACTCTTTGTGACCCCATGGTCTATACAATCCATGGAATTCTCCAGACCAGAATACTGGGGTGGGTAGCCTTTCCCTTCTGCAAGGGATCTTCCCAACCCAGGAATCGAACCCAGGTCTCCCGCATTGCAGGCAGATTCTTTACCCACTGACCCACAAGGAAAGCCCAAGAATACTGGAGTGGGTAGCCTCTCCCTTCTCCAGTGGATCTTCCCAACCCAGGAATCGAACTGGGGTCTCCTTCATTGCAGGCGGATTCTTTACCAACTGAGCTATGAGGGAAGCCTAGGAGAGCAAATGATATTATACTAGAATTAATTCTACTACTAATAAAATGTATTGAATGCTTTCCATATGCCAAACATCCTGCTGAAAATCATCCTAAAATCATCTCATTTGATCCTCAAAACAACTCTATGAGGTAAATATAAGCCATATCTCATACCTTTGCCAAGGTCACCTATATACTTCATATTTATCCATTGTAAAGCCTTTCAGAAAAGAATGTAAGAGAGTAGACTTTATTAAGAGGCTATTGCTTCACATTTCACCACTGCAAAGAATAGTCATCCTACACAATACAGGAAGAAGGAAATGCTATCTATCTGGTTGAGCCAGGGTCAAGATCAGATAGTCTGGTAGTGTGTACTTAACAGCCACACAATTTAGGTTCCATACACTATACCAAGCTCAGTCTAGCTAAACAAAACATACAAGAGATAAGGCTCTTGTTCGCAGCAATGTTATATATTGTATTACCATTCACAGCTGCTCTTCTGTGGGAGGATTACACATCCCCATCCTGTTGACAATAGGTTTAGACAATGCGACTTTCTTCTAGACAATGCGACTTTCTTCGCACAATGAAATGTGAACAGAAAGTGATATACACCACTTCTCAGCAGAAGCTTTCAGATCCAGCCCATGAATCTTGTTTCTATTTCTATTTTCCCCTCTGTTATGAGCTCAGCAATGTCCCTGATAGAAACTTCTCCATCAGCCTCAGTTCAAGATTGAAGACAACAGATGGCAAAGTCCCAGCCAGCCACGGTGAACACATACATGTGAGCAGGAAATCTACTTTCAATGGTTTAAATCCCCTACATTTGGGAGGTCTTTTGTTACTACACATTAGCATTGTTACCCCTACAGATATAAACAATGTAACACAGTGATTAAGGGGATGAGATCAGCACACCAGGTAGCCTCCAATCACAATCCCATCACTATTATTTACGCTATCGGAATTCAGTTTCAACAATCTAACCTTTGAATAAGCCAAAGCAAATGTATAACAAATTAAATTTGGTCCCTTGAATACTCTCACTGACTCATATGGAAAAACAAGTAGGATAAATTACAATTGGCTTACATTAAGCAAAACACATTATAAAGTTCATACCTCTTAAAAAAATTTTTTAATTTTTCTAATACATATGTTCAATATTTAAATTGTATACTTATCTTTCTCCCTTTCCATTATTGAATAAAACATTAAGATTTCTCTATTTCTAATCTCTATACTTCAGAGTCCCATGCTCAAAATAATGGTACATGGTTGTCTGATATGTCATTTTGGCATAGTTGATTATTCACTTCTTATCGCTGTTTACCATACTTGCAAGTTTTTATAAGAAAAGAAATAGAGGATTTGTTCAGGTAATTACACCTTACATGCTTTCAAAATGATTTGGAGTTGCTTACAAAAATATAGATACTGCAACAAAGCCAAAAAATGAAAAATGAGTGCAAAGGAGAATAAAGGCAGGCCTATTAGATGGATTTGGCATATAAAATGGAATCCAACAGGAGCTTACATGCTTATTTAAAAACTCTGCAAATTCAGTTTTTGAGATTCCTGGTGTCCAAAGCAAAGAGAGATGCATAGTCCCTTATCAGATACATAATGATCCACAAACCTTAAAAAGCAGTAACTCAAGAGAAGTACAACTCTTCACAACATGGAAATCTGTCAAGCATTTCCTTTGTGGGTCAACATCAAAAAGAAAATGTGAGATAGCATCCTTAACAATGTCCTTATCAATATCCCTACAAGCAAACAGCAAAAATGTAAGAAATTTCCTACTCTGTATTCCACTAAGACTTGAATTTCATTCTTATGACTTAAGGAAATACCAATTCAAGATGTTCTTCCAAGTTATTTATTTACACTAAATGTATATAGCCATTTAGACTATGTCAAAGTCTTTATATATAATATTCCATGTGGCATTTCTGAACCAAAAACAAAGTTAACGATGGAAACATCGGTCATTGTTTTAGATACTCTGTGGTGTGTGTGCTACAATTTACTTAGACCAAAACGTTGGGAAAACATTCTGGTTTATCTGTGAAAGAATCTTGAACAAACAAGATCCAGATCTTTTCAATTCAAGATCATATTCTCCTAGTCAATCCAACAATCTTTACATCTCTTGCCATCAACATTTTTTTTCTGTTGTCACCTCCAATCCCACAGTTATTTTTCATTTTGACTTTCTGAAACCTGTCTTCTTCCTTCTATAACTGACGTCACTGGCTGGGTACCTCACTTAAGGTGGCAATGACATAAAACTATCCAATGGCTGTGCCTCATTGCAGATATCCTCTATTTGTGGATAGAAACTATATAATAATCTGGCCATTGGCACTTCTCTATAGAGTGCCTTGCTCTCTATAGAATTTTCTGACCTTGCTTGTCTTCCAACATCAATTATTTTCAGAGTAAAGCTGGGCCTTGTGGAAGAGCATCAGCAAAAGCAGCCTAGAAAATGGGGAAAGGACAATTAACAAAAGGAACGGGTTTGAGTACCTCTGAGATCTCAGACTCAAACTTGGAAAAGCGGTTTTCAGAAGCCATCGAATGACCTGATACAAAAAAAAATCTTCATTTAGATTTATAATTGGTTCTGCTATTCATTTCTAAATACATAAGGATTTTTTAAATATCTCATTTTAAATTAATATTAATATTTAGTATTTAATTTAATATTAATATCTCAAAATTTAACACTGAGACATGCTGTTCCTATGCTTGTTTGACCCAGAGAAAGTTCATCTCCTTGTGCTTCCATTTCTTCATCTCTAAAATATAGATTGTAATAAGTCCTGTCTCATGGGGCTGTTCTGAGAGTTACATGGGTTAAAATTCCTAAACCATTAGAGCCATGTTTGGCACATGAGCACCATAAAGTGGCTGCTATAATTATTATTCTTTTAAAAAATAACTTCTAATGTTTTCAAAATGTTATTGTTCCCTTTATTTTTCCTCGTTAAATATTCAATGACATAAAATGATAGAAACGAGCACCATGAAAATGGAAACATATTTTTAATTTTTTAGATGAATGCCAAATTCTACCTCATTAGGAAGAAATGAAACTACGTTTGCCTTCCCTTGCACACACAGTTTTAATCAGCAGACACCATGACATTTCAATCAGTGATAATTCAAGAAAGATTTGTTTCTGCTAACATCTCTTCACAAATTAGAGTTTTTCTGTTAAAGGCTTATTATAAATAAAGCCGACTCCAGTTTTAGATGTGCTTTGATTCAAAGACTCTGTCTATTCAGCTTGTCCACAGGCCCTGTTCACCCATCCCTAGGCTGGCGGCAGGTTACAATGAAAAGAGCACTGGTCTGGAAATCAAAAACTTATCCTGAACTGTCTGTGTCACTTGCTGGTTCTTTATATTTAAACAAAGCATTTTGCCTAATTTGAACTGAGTCTCCTACAGGAGTTGAATGGAGATGGTCCTCTATTATTACGAAATGCCATGAGCTCGGTCGTGTCCGACTCTCTGTGACCTCGTGGACTATAGTCCACCAGACTCCTCTGTTCATGAGATTCTCCCAGAAAGAATACTGGAGTAGGTTACCATTTCCTCCTCCAGAGGATGTTCGGGAATCAAACCCACAGCTCCTATATCTCCTGCACTGCATGCAGATTCTCTATAAAATTCTGTAATTCTTAGAAGCTTTTCATGTTATCTACATCTGTTGGATAATGTGACATTAACTCCCCCGAAGTTATCCATCTATATGAAGAAGTGAGGTGAAGTGAAGTCGCTCAGTTGTGTCTGACTCTTTGCGACCACATGAAATGTAGCCCACCAGGCTCCTCTGTCCTTGGGATTCTCCAGGCTAGAATACTGGAGTGGGTTGCCATTTCCTTCTCCAGGGGAACTCTCCAACCCAGGGATCGAACTCAGGTCTCCCGCATTGCAGGCAGACACTTAACCTCCGAGCCACCAGGGAAACCCCTTCTATATACAAACTTGTATAGAAAATGAATTCTCCTCATCTAGATCATTAATATATTACCCAGAATTTTATGCTTCCTAGGAAGAACAGAAAATAGTTCGTATTTAAAGCTATTTGATATTTAAATAACTAGAATATCCTCAACAGCATTGAAACTCTCATTTCTTTCTTTCCACAGAGAATACACATAGATTTGGCTGTTCTTTGTCTGCTTGTGTTTTTAATCTTTGCAATGCTGTCCAGGTTCTGGTTGCTGCTTCTTGTTAGCTGGTCACATATGCAAGTGACACAGTCATTGCCAGCATTTGCTTCTCAAAATAAAACTCCCAAAGACAGCTTTTTCACTCTCTTGTGTACAAACATATAGCTATCTCCTGGAATTCTCACTTGTACTACCAAGTGCCAAGAAGCCATTGATTTGATTTTACTTCCAAGATCCCTAGTATCTAAGAGGTATGAGCAATCATTCAACCAGACCATATACTGCACACTCTTAGAGATACCCATGGTACCATGAAAGGTAGGAGATGGTTTCTGGAGTCACATTCTCCTCCCCCAGAAAGGAGACAGACACGTCAGCTAAGGAGATGTGACCACAGGACTTCCACTGGCAGTGACTAGGTGCGGCAGAAGACAAAGCAAAAACCCTGAAGGATTTGATGAAATGTCCTAGAGCCAGGCCACACAGGAAGAGAGTCTAGGGTAAAGAAGCAGAGAATTGAGTAGCAAGATGGAAAGAGGCTTAATCAATAGGCACCACTGAGAGGCATAGCCCCAAGGCAACAATGTCATGGCATTGAAAGGGAAAGTGGAGTCTGAGATTTTTCTCTTCTGAACCATAACAGGGATTATGTTCTTAGTCACTCAGTTGTGTCCGACTCTTTGCAACCCCACAGACTGGTTATTCTCCAGGCAAGAATGCTGGAATAGGTTGTCATGCCCTCCTCCAGGGGATCTTTCCAACCCAGGGATCAAACCCAGGTCTCCCACATTGCAGGTGGATTCTTTCCCATCTGAGCCACAAGGGAAGCCCATAACAGGGATTAGAGGTCTCAAGTATCAGAAATGTCCCACCCTCCCAC
The DNA here is from genome assembly GCA_006408675.1 of Madoqua kirkii. NCBI lineage: Eukaryota > Metazoa > Chordata > Mammalia > Artiodactyla > Bovidae > Madoqua > Madoqua kirkii. The sequence continues at coordinate 38,625 of SJYC01005297.1, read as the reverse complement.
CTACCCAGGCAAAAATGGAGGTAAAAGGAAACTCTTTGGAGAAAGCTGCCCTAAAACAGACCCAGGAGGATAGCACAGACTGAAAGCAAGGATGAACTTACAAATAAAGACCACCAAACAGAAAAAAAACAGCCACAGTGTGCAAGAATCGGCAAAGAATAAAGGTTTAAACAGAAAGAACTGCAATTATTGGAATGGCTTTGACATAATAGAAAACAGCTATATATGAAATATATAAAATTTATAAAAGAAAAATACAATTACAAAGATATGCATATAGTAAACCTAGGAGAAATAAGGGCTTCCCTGATAGCCTTCCCTGGTAGCTCAGTCAGTAAAGAGTCTGCCTGCAACATGGGAGAACTGGGTTCAATCCCTGGGTAGCAAAGGTCCCCTGGAAAAGAAATGGCAACCCACTCCAGCATTCTTGCCTAAAGAATCCCATGGACAGAGAAGTCTAGGGGGCTACAGTCCACGGGGTCACAAAGAATTGGACAGGACTGAGTAACTAACACACATTATAGAGAGGCGGTGAAGAATTCCCCTGCCAGTGCAGGAGATATGAGTTTGATCCCTGGGTCAGGAAGATACCCTGGAGAAGGAAATGGCAACCCCTTCCAATATTCTTACCTGGAGAATCCCATGGACAGAAGAGCCTCGTGGGCTACAGTCCATGGGGTAGCAAAAGAATCGGACACTATTTGGCAGCTGAAACAACAAATGAGAAGTAAGCAGATAGAACTGAAGAGGTTATAATTAACAGGACTAAAAATTATATATAATTGAAACTGTACATGTTAAAAAGGAAAAGCTCAAATGTCCATAGATAGATGAGGAAAAGAATAATAGGTTAAAGGAAAGACAGAGATCAGGGGATGGGGGGTGAAGCTTCCGCCCTCTAACCATACTTTGGTCCTTCTGGTGACTAGCACCCATTCTGAAGCTATCTAGGAGACCCAGCCACTGGATATCTCTTTAACATACTAAAGATACTCATTACTCTGGAAATTCTAAAGGCTTTAGAAGTTTTGTGCCAGGAGCTAGGGACAAAGACCAAATATTTATTTATTTTAATGATGAATACATTCAGATGTAATAGATATTGAGCATTCTAGTTGCTCCACATCATCAGGGATAATAATTGGTACTGTCATTGATTAATGACTGATTAATTCATTATTCACTCACAAATCTTTGAAATTTTAGTCATTCTGTTGGCAATGGTTAACCATTATGGAGTTAATTTGTACTTTTCCAATGACTAATAAAACTAGGGTTTGCTTTGCTTTGTTTCTGATAAATTTGTCATTGCTCAATGCTCATGTTTTATTATGTTAGGTTTTCTTTTAAGCTACTGTTATCTTTTAGTGGTTTTATATGATTATGCTTCACATCTTGAAAGTAGGACCTTCAGCTATTTTGACACTAAACAACCAAGAGTACAATTTTTTCATGGCAGTGACTAACTGCATTAACAAAAATCAACCTTATATTTGCTATTGATGATGTTAACATGGGCTTCCTTTGTGGCTCAGCTGGTAAAGAATCTGCCTGCAATGTAGAAGACCTGGGTTCGATCCCAAGGTTGGGAAGATCCCCTGCAGAAGGCAAAGGCTACCTACTCTAGTATTCTGGCCTGGAGAATTCCATGGACGGTATAGTGCATGGGGTCACAAAGAGTTGAACACAACTGAGCAACTTGCACTCACAATGTTAACTTGTATAACAGGACCTGCAAAATGAAGACAGACCCAGTGGCCCAGCCCACATCACAAATCTCTACTTAAGCCAGCTTGCACTAACAGAAATGCCTCCCTGTCAAGGAAAGTGAGCACCAATCACAAACCTCCAACCCAGCTTTAGCTAGCTTACCTCACCCTAGAAAACAGGACCATCTAGCCTTTAAGGAAATCACCCAGCCTCATTGCTAATCACGCCCTGTATCCACATCGCTTGCTCTAACAGTCTACATAGCTTGCTCTTGTCCAAAATTCCTTAGGAGGAAACCTCTACTGCTTAAGAGGCACTCTACTCTCCCAACCCATGGACAGTTTTCCCTAGAATAAGGGACAGCAAGCTCATTATTAAACTGTTTCAGGGTTCTCGTTGCAACAGTATACTTAGCATAAATTAGAACAGAGGGCTTGTTTTCCCAGAAAGATTCCTTTAAGATATTTGTTCTTTATTTATATGATGAAAAGAAGGCAAGCATTGCTCAAAGTACTCTTTTTTTTTAATTTTATTTTTACTTTATTTTACTTTAAAATACTTTATTGGTTTTGCCATATATTGACATACTCTTAAGTTTTTCTATAAACAGATAAAGCACTTTAATTCTCAATGTTTCAAATAGTTTAGATAAAATATTTAAATATAGCTTTTACTATTAAGGAGTTTTTCTATGTATTTATAATCTATAGTAGGAGTTTTAATGTTTTAACAAAAAAAAATTTTAGTTGCAATAATTCACATATAACACTGAATTCATTTTGGGTATACAACATAATGATTTGAGATATGTGTATATTGCAAAATGATTGCCACTGTGTTTAGTTAACATCCATCACCACATGTAGTTACAAATTTTGACTGTGTGTGTGTGATGCAAACTTTCATGACCTAGTCTTTCAGCAACTTTTGAATATACAAGGCAATATTGTTAACCATAGTCATCATGCTGTATATTATATCCATAGAACTTGTAACTTTAAGTTTATACCTACTGATGACATTAACCCATTTTATCCATCCTGAAAGTTATTTCTAATGCAATTAAACTGAAAGATTTCTAGCCCCAGAGAAGCAGACAGTATTTCCAATATTTCTTTTTTCTCTGAATAAAGAAGAGTTATTCCGCAGAGAGAAACTTGAAAGAAAGAGCCAAACAATTTCATAAGGAACATGTGGTAGCAAGAAACATGGACCTCAAAATGTCCATCCTCAAATCCACAGAATGTCACTTTACATTCGAAAGGGACTTTGCAGATACGATGCAAGTATGGATTTTGAGGTGAGTACACGACACCAGATTATCAATGCGGCCCTAGTTTAATCACTTAAACTCTTAAAAGCAGAAAATCTTTCCCAACTATAGTCAGAGAGATGTGATGACAGATAAAGAGGCAGAGAAAGAAGGCGCAAAAAGGCAGGCACTTGCCATTGCTAGCTTTGAAAACAAAAGGGCCTACATGTCAAAGAATGCGGGTGGTATCTAGAAACTCAGAATGACCAGCAGCCAACATTCAGCAAAGAAATCAGGGGCCTTGGTCCTACCACTGCCAGGAAATAAATTCTGACAATATGCTGAATGAGCAAGGAAACGAGATGCTTGCCTTGAGCATCCATAAAGGAGTGCAGCCTTGTCAACAATTTGATTTTAGCTCAATGATTCTGGGATCAGACTTATGACCCACAGAAATAAAAGATAATAAATTTGTGCATTTAAACCACTACGTATATGATAGTATAAAAAGGCAGAAATAAAGAACTAATATAGGCCCTCAGCAAAAAGAGAAGTGACTTTCTCAAAGTCATACAACTTTTAGTGATAACACTGGGGCTAGGACATTGTCTGATTCCACTTTTATTTAATATTTTAAAAATTGAAATACATACCTTTATTTTCCTAGTAATAAATATTAAACTGCTTCCTAGTAGACACTTAGCAAATTAACAGATGCTCTGAAAGATGCAGGTAATTATGGTTCAATTAGGTTTCAAAGAAAAGAGTTGTAAAAACTTTTTTTTACTTAGATGAAAAGAATTTCCATATTTCTTAAAGTTTTAAATCACTTATCACTTAAGAAATGTTTATTTCATTGGCAACAGAACAGATGTATGTCTCAATCAAGGAGGTTATTTCTTTGCAACAAAAAGAATAAATTACCTAGGAATAAATTTAACCAAGAAGTTGAAAGACCTTTACACTAAAAACTGTAAGACACTGTTGAAAGAAATTGAAGATGGCACAAAGTAAAAATATTTTGTACAAACTGTTAAACTGTCCATATTACCTGCAAAAATCTACATATTCAAAGCAATGCCTATCAAAATCTCAATGATACGCTTCAAAAGAATACTAAAATTTATATGGAAACATAAACGATCCCAAATAGCCAAAGTAATACTAAAAATTACAGAACTATCATAACAACATAGCATAGTACTGGCAGAACAGACATATAGATCAACAGAACAGAATTGAAAGTCCAGAAATAAACCCAAACATGTAAGGATAATTAATTTAAAAGGACAAACAAAGAACATATACCGAAGAAAGGATAATCTCTTTAATACATGGTGCTGGGAAACCCGGACTGTCGTCACATGCAAAAGGATGAAACTAGACCACCATCTCATACCATACAAAAAGCCAAATCAAAATGTAATAAAGACTTGACTGTAAGGCCTGAAACCATAAAACTCCTAAGAGAAGCTGGGCATCATTGACAACAGCCGTAGCGATATCTTTCTGAATACGTCTCCTCAGGCAAAGGAAACAAAATCAAACAAGTGGGATGGCATCAAACTAAAAAGCTTCTGAACAGCACGGAAAACCACCAACAAAATGAAGACAACCTATCAAATGCGAGAAGAGACTTTCAAATTGTATATCCAATAAGGGGTTAACACTCAAAATATATAAAGAACTTATAAAACTCAACAACAACAGAAAAAGAAAACCCAGACAACCCAATTAAAAAATGAGAAGACAGGAATAGGCTTTTTAACCAAGAAGACATATGAGGGCCAATGGACACATGAAAATATGCTTAACATCACTAGACATTAAAAAGAATGCAAATCAAAACTACAGATGGCTAAAAATACATGAAAAGATGCTCAACATCACTCATTATCAGAGAAATGCAAATCAAAACCACAATGAGGGACCATTTCACGCCAGTCAGAATGGCTACTATCCAAAAGTCTACAAGCAAAGAGGGTGTGGAGAAAAGGGAACCCTCTTACACTGTGGAGATTCCTTAAAAAACTGCAAATAGAACTGCCTTATGACCCAGCAATCCCACTGCTGGGCATACACACTGAGGAAATCAGAATTGAAGAGACACATGCACCCCAATGTTCATAGCAGAATGTTTATAATAGCCAGGACATGGAAGCAACCTAGATGTCCATCAGCAGATGAATGGATAAGAAAGCTGTGGTATATATACACAATGGAGTATTACTCAGCCATTAAAAAGAATACATTTGAATCAGTTCTAATGAGGTGGATGAAACTGGAGCCTATTATACAGAGTGAAGTAAGCCAGCAAGAAAAACACCAGTACAGTATACTGACACATACATATGGAATTTAGAAAGATGGTAATGATAACCCTACATGTGAGACAGCAAAAGAGACACAGATGTATAGAATAGTCTTTTAGACTCTGTGGGAGAGGGAGAGGGTGGGATGATTTGGGAGAATGGCATTGAAACATGTATAATATCATATAAGAAATGAATTGCCAGTCTAGGTTCGATGCAGGATACAGGATGCTTGGGGCTGGTGCACTGGGATGACCCAGAGAGATGGTATAGGGAGGGAGGTGGGAGAGGGGTTCAGGATTGGGAACACATGTACACCCGTGGTGGATTCATGTTAATGTATGGCAAAACCAATACAATATTGTAAAGTAAAAAAAAATGAAATAGAATCTGAAAAAAAACTACAATGAGGTATCACACCAATTAAAATGGTTATTTTTAAATAGGCTAGAAATAACAAGTGTTGGAAAGGACATGGAGAAAAGGGAACATTCATACAGTGTTGATGAGAATGTAAAATTGGTGTAGCCACTGTGGAAGACACTATAGAGATTCCTCAAAAAGTTAAGAATAGATCCAGCTGCTCAGGGCTATTTATCCAAAATGCTGCTGCTGCTGCTGCTAATTTGCTTCAGCCGTGTCCCACTCTGTGCAACCCCATAGATGGCAGCCCACCAGGCTCCCCCATCCCTTGGATTCTCCAGGCAAAAACAATGGAGTGGGTCGGCATTTCCTTTTCCAGTGCATGAAAGTGAAAAGTGAAAGTGAAGTCGTTCAGTCCTGTCCAACTCTCCGCGACCCCATGGACTGCAGCCCACCAGGCTTCTCCATCCATGGGATTTTCCAGTCAAGAGTACAGGAGTGAGGTGCCATTGCCTTTTCCATATCCAAAATGAAAACACTAATTTGAAAAGATATATGTGCCTCTATATCCACTGCATTATTTACAAGATATGGAAACAACCTAAGTATACATCAATAGATGGATGGATAAAGAAGATGCAGTGTGTGTGTACATGGGTGATCTTGAGGGTAGTACACTAAGTCAGATGGAGAAGGACAAACACCTTATTACTTCCCAATGTGCCATGTGACACTGTATAAATATCATCCCATAAAACTTTAGTTCTACCATCTGCAAAATAGAAATAATATAACAGTTTCTTCCAACATCACAGGACACCATGTTTGAAAGTATTTTCATATAAGAAAGCTATATGTACCTGGGACATTTTTGGTACATGGAAGAGATAACCCACAGATAAGAAACCACGTCCAGAGAAATATATTTTCTGAGTAATGTGACAATACATTGCGGGTGAGATTGTTCTCTCAGTTATGTAAATAATTTTACGGTTCCCAGATCCTTATTACTTCCCAATGTGCCATGTGACACTGTATAAATATCATCCCATAAAACTTTAGTTCTACCATCTGCAAAATAGAAATAATATAACAGTTTCTTCCAACATCACAGGACACCATGTTTGAAAGTATTTTCAAATAAGAAAGCCATATGTACCTGGGACATTTTTGGTACATGGAAGAGATAACCCACAGATAAGAAACCACGTCCAGAGAAATATATTTTCTGAGTAATGTGACAATACATTGCGGGTGAGATTGTTCTCTCAGTTATGTAAATAATTTTACAGTTCCCAGATGAATATATGAAGCCACAAGTTTGAATTAATTACAAAGGAGCTTAAACATTAAAAAAAATAATACTCTTTGAAAGAGAACCATTAAGTATACACATCGGAGCAACAGGAAAAAAAAAAGTGAAGTCATTCAGTTGTGTCTGACTCTTTGTGACCCCATAGGCTGTAGCCTACCAGGCTCCTCTGTCCATGGGATTTTCCAGGCAAGAGTACTGGACTGACGTGCCATTTCCTTCTCCAGGGGATCTTCTTGACCCAGGGATCGAACCCAGGTCTCCTGCATTGTAGGCAGACGCTTTACTTTCTGGGCCACCCAGACCAACAAAGGAGAGACCTAAAGTCAGGTCAACAAAGAAAGGCATAGCACAGAAACTTCTGGAAGTCAGGAAAAGTCAGGTCAACAAAGAAAGGCATAGCACAGAAACTTCTGGAAGTCAGGAGTTAAACAGTAACCAGCCTGAAGAGGCTTCATGAAGAGTAGACTCTGCCCACCATGTGTCTGCAGAAATACTTGAAAGGGTCATAAAATATCCCAGTGATGAGAACTATCACATGGCTGGCTCACTCATTGCTTTGGATATAATTTGAATATAATAACATTTCATTATATTAAGAAACATAAAGCAGAAGATCTTTTAAGATATTTGATATCTAGTTGAAAAGTTTTGTCTTACAACAATAATTAGAAAACTCTTCATATTTAGAACACTGTTTCACCAAATTAATCATACAGGCTCAGATAGGTCAGATACTTTCTCCTTTTAGATACGGACTTTAAAAGAATAGAGGGTGTGTTCTGTTCAGCTGCTCAGAATCCAGAAATTCTCATAGGTCCTTATTACTTGTACTTTCTACTATGGAGACCAAAAATGTTGACCTGCTATTAAGAATTTTCCAGAAAACATTCTGGAGGCTATTATACTGTTTCTGGACAAATTGTGATTACTTATCCCTCTCTCCTTGCAGTTATTTACAAAAATCAAGCTTTCTATTCAGAATTAAAGTTTTTAATTTATCCACTAGTAGTGCAGCTCTTGATAGATCCACTGTATGAAACTCTTTGTTGTTGCTGTGTTAGTTGCTCAGTCATATCCAACTCTCTGAGACCCAATGGGCTGTGGGCCACCAGGCTCCTCTGTCCATGGGACTCTCCAGGCAAGAACTCTGGAGTGGATTGCCATGCCCTCCTTCAGGGGGTGTTACCAACCCAGGAACTGAAGTCATGTCTCCTGCTCCTGTAGACAGATTCTTTACCACCTGAGCTATCAGGGAAGTCGTGTCTTTGTAAAATACAGGATTTTGAATACAATCACTAGATCACCAAAACACACACACACAAGAATACTAGTTAAGAAATAGCACAACCATAATAATTTAATTATAAAGATGAACAATAAAAATAAGTTATTATAATATGGTACTTCCCTGGGTCCCAGAGGCTACGAGCCCTTGCTCCCAATACAGGGACCTGGGTTTGATCCCTGGTCAGGCAACTAGCTCCCACATGCCAAAAGATCCAGTGTGCAGCAACAAAGAGCCGGTGCAGCCAAATAAATAACTAATTTTTAAAATAATTATAATACATTCATTCATACAAGTTGAAATGACTCCTTAAAAAATTCCTGCCATCCATTCCTTGTCTTTGGAATTTCTCAGACCTGGATATAATACTTCTCTTTGATACTTATTAATTATAGAAGCTTAACCTACTTACTCAGAGAAGGCAATGGCACCCCACTCCAGTACTCTTGCCTGGAAAACCCCATGGACGGAGGAGCCTAGAAGGCTGCAGTCCATGGGGTCGCGAAGAGTTGGACACGACTGAGCCACTTCACTTTGAGTTTTCACTTTCATGCACTGGAGAAGGAAATGGAAACCCACTCCAGTGTTCTTGCCTGGAGAATCCCAGGGACGGGGGAGCCTGGTAGGCTGCTGTCTATGGGGTTGCACAGAGTCGGACATGACTGAAGTGACTTAGCAGCAATCTACTTATTATCTTCAATTTACATTGCACTTGGTTAGAATATCTACTTAATGTGACTGTGGTGAAAATTAAATACAAAGCTCCTAACATAATTCTTGATATATAATAAAGCATCTTTAAAAGGAAGATTTTTACTTGTTTTCTTGGTTCATACCTTTCACAAATTAAAGGTCTTAAGAGCTAGATTCTAGTGTCTACTTCAGCAAAGTCATACTAATAATCAAAGAAGCATTCTATAATTGCATAGAACTTCATCATTTATAACACTTTGTAAATATCTCACTTGATAAAAATTCATATTCTTTTGAGATATGACAGTTGTGATTCAGAAAAATTAAGTGATTTTTAAATAGTAACTATTAGTGTAGTAGATATATTTTGGTTGCCAAGGATTTTTCTTTATCCTGGAAAATGCCTTGCCCTCCACTTCATTCACAAGACTCCTATGAGAACTTTCAAGTCTTATGTAAATTCATACTGGCAACAGGTCCAAGAGTGGGAATAAGACTCAAGTGCAGTCAATAATAGCAGACCACATTCCCAGTGGCCACAACTGATTGGTCCAAGGAGGACCTCTGGCTCAATCTGAGCCAAAGGGTCTCTTCCCAAGATTCTTTGTACATCAGCTGAGCAAGTTTGTCTCTGATGACAGGGCTTTGATACGTTTAACTCTGGAGCTGTTGGCATCAGTGACTTCCGCTGTTGGTGTTTAGTTGCTAAGTCATGTCCCACTCTTTGTGACCCCCACGGACCTAGCATGCCAGGCTTCCCTGTTATCTCCTTGAATTTTCTCAAACGTATGTCCATTGAGTCAGTGACGTCATCCAAACATCTCATCCTCTGTCGTCCCCTTCTCCTCTTGCCCTCAATCTTTCGCAGCATGAGGGTCTTTTCCATTGAGTCAGCTCTTGGCATCAAGTGGCCAAAGTATTGGAGCTTTAGTATCAGACCTTCCAGTGAATATTCAGGGTTGATTTCCTTTAGGATTGACTGGTTTGCTTTCCTTATTGTGCTCAAGAGTCTTCTCCAGCATCACAGTTCAAAAACATCAGTTCTTTGGCCCTCAGTCTTCTTTATGGTCCAACTCTCACATCTCTACATGATTGCTAGAAAAAACATAGCTTTGACTATATGGACCTGTTTTGGCAAAGTGATGTCTCTGCTTTTTAATAAGCTGGCTATGTTTGTCATAGCTTTTCTTTCAAGGAGCAAGCATCTTCTAAATTTCATGGCTGCAACCACCATCCACAGTGATTTTGGAACCCAAGAAAATAAAACCTGCCACTGTTTCCATTGTTTCCCTATCTATTTGCCATGTGATAGGGCTGGATGCCATGATCTTAGTTTTCTTAATATTGTGTTTTAAGCCAGTTTTTCATTCCCCTCTTCCACCTTCATCAAGAAGTTCTTTAGTTCCTCTTTGGTTTTTTGCCATTAGAATGGTATCATCTGCGTATCTGAGGTTGTTGATATTTCTGTAGAATGGGGAATGTTATTCTGAGCCAGAGAAAGCAAGGCCTTTTTTCTTTTTCTTTTTTTTTTTAACTAAATTTGGTGCTCCTTTCACCAGACAGATTACTAATAGCCACCAGTCTTCTCCCACTACCTCCTTTTGTCACTTTTCTGCATTTGATTTTGGGGCCTAAGGAAGTAAACCCTGTAGTGGGTGGTATATAAATTCACACATTAAATATATAAGAAGGAAATGTATATAGAGTACATAAGAATGAAATGACAAGACAGAGAGGGACAGATTCATGTCCTAAAACTGCCTCAAGTCACTCAGTACACATTCTAATGCAGCTGATGAATATTAAATTCATAAACTTGGTCTGCTTCATATAACCCCAATCCATTTCACATGAATTTTTGTTTGCCTGTTTTCTGCTTCTTAAAATGCTCAACCTCCAAGTCCACAACCTTGACATCTCTTCACCTAGCTAAGTGTTGTTACTCAGGTCTTGGTGGAGAGAGAATTATTCCAGGAAGACTTCTGTAGTCTCCAAATTTGGATTCTTTTCATCTCGTGCATGCTCTATGAGCACCTGTACTAAGTCCACATTAAATCCTAAATCCTGCATTAAATCCTATCCCATTACCTGATAAAAGTTCATCAATATAATCCTACGAGAACAGTAACTATCCTGCTCAAGCTTCTCAGTCCTATATCTTCAGAAGCTCAACTTGTGTTTAACATATAGCCAACACTCAACAAATATTTATGATATTCTTTGTGAATAAACTTCTTTGTTGATTTTTATAAACTTCATACCATTCTCCATCTCCAAATAAATCACTGATAAGGTATCTTACTTACTAATGAAAGCAGCTGAGTTACTCAGTTGCACTGGGATGGACAACTACTCAATTCTGAAATGTCTAAAGTTCTCTTCTGAAGTTCCATAATAAAGAGTATTAAAGGCAAATTTAGATGGACACGGACATGAGAATTGTCTTCAAAGCATGTTCAAGTGATTTTATTTATATTAATAGCAGAGAATGGGAATGAGTATCTATATTCCTCCAAAGGACAGGAAGAATGCCAAACACTGTACCCTATAAAAGCAACTTGCCACAGGTCACAATTGAAAATTATAAAATGGTTCTCATGTAAATGGCCATTGACTCTTAAATTTTGGTAATAACACTGTAAACTATGTACTAATATCATCAAAACCAAAATGGTTTTCCTTATGTGAGCGGACATAACTACTTAACCAAATTTCTTTCAGAATATATTAGAAATGACAGTGATGAAATTTAAAAAATAACTCAGTTAAAGAAATATATATACTATTCATATTTCACCAGCAATATAAATGGTATGAAGTGAATAATCCTCTCACTGGGTGACATCAATCGACATAAACAGGAGCGCTAGGAGAGAAACATACCTAAATACACTTCTGTCACAAAGACTTCAGTTGAAGAGACACAGAATAAAAGCCCAATGTTTTAGTTTCTATCAACTGCTCGATGCAGTGTTTTCATCCTACTGCTGATTTTGGCCCTTATGAATATTCTGTGTTTTTCTTGGATCTTTAGAAATATCACATCTCAAATTACAGAGCAATGTGCATTCTAGGCCGGGAAAAATGGTAATGTCTAGTAATGTGGTGTGCCCACGATTTAGCTTGGCACATGTGTCTAACAAATACTTATTGAATAAATGAATGGACTAATAAATCAGTTCATTGCTTGACTGTACACTTTGAATTCTTTATTTTTGAATATGACTTTTTTTACTTGATTGTTAAACTCAAAAACTTGGGCAATACATGAGAGCAAAGCAGTACTATTCAATAATCAGAATGGGAAAATTCTCAAAATTCTTGAGTTTAACACCCACCTCTCCCAAGATATGCTTAATATATTTGTCATTAGAAAAACTTTGGGTTTGTTGCAGAAGAGCATTAGTCAAATCCAATGTTTTCTTTGGACCAAGTATGTGAATATGAATCTACTCATCACCATTAGCATGAGAAGAGAGCAATGAATACATTTCCCCAGAAAAAAACCAATAAAAAGTAGAAATTGGACAAATAAATTATATAAGGGCCAACTATGGAGCTGTAAAATCAGAATAAGACATTATAACAATTACATATTATTATTAAGCCAATGTGTTTAATAACCTAAATAAAATGGACAATTTCCTACAAATTTATACTTAGTGTAACTCCCTCAAGAATAAAAAGAAAACATAATAGTCCTTAAATCATTACAGAAACTATATCACTAGTGAATGATCTAATCCAAAGTATCTCAGACTGTATTATGGGTGAATTCTACTGAATAGTAAAGGAAAAGATGTTTACAAACTTTAAATTCTCCAAAGAAAAAATAAGTAACACATTGTAACTTTTTAAAGATAACATAACTTTAACACCAATATTTTAGTATAAAAAGGAAACTTTAGACAAAACTCATTTATGAAGAAAATTGAAAAAGGGTAATGCATGTTGGATTTGTTCCATGAATGAAACAAAATTTGAACAACAGAAAAAGCTATTCACCACATTAACAGATCAAACAACATTCAGAAAAACATACAGGCAAGGAAAGAATTCAGTAAATCTATATCAGTAAATATAAAACTTTTATAAAATCAGGAAGAGAATTTTATTACCTAATAAAGAAGATCTATAGAAAACTATGAAAATACCATAGTTAATAATGAATCATTAAAAGCATCCCCTTAAAATCAAGAATGGATAATTTCTATCATCATCACTTGTTATCCACTTAGCCCTGGAGATCCAAGCCATCACACCAAGATGGGGAAAATAAACGTTAAGAGGATAACATTGATAAGAGAGAAATTAACAATTATTATTCAATACTTTACAATTATTCATAGAGATAGTACAAGAAAAAACATGGGCAATGTGTGAGAACTTTATCCAGTGGTCATGTATGGATGTGAGAGTTGGACTGTGAAGAAAGCTCAGCGCTGTTGATAAGAGAGAAATTAACAATTATTATTCAATACTTTACAATTATTCATAGAGATAGTACAAGAAAAAACATGGGCAATGTGTGAGAACTTTATCCAGTGGTCATGTATGGATGTGAGAGTTGGACTGTGAAGAAAGCTCAGCGCTGAAGAATTGATGCTCTTGAACTGTGGTGTTGGAGAAGACTCTTAAGAGTCCCTGGGACTGCAAGGAGATCCAACCAGTCCATTCTAAAGGAAATCAGTCCTGGGTGTTCATTGGAAGGACTGATGCTGAAGCTGAAACTCCAGTACTTTGGCCACCTCATGTGAAGAGTTGACTCATTGGAAAAGACTCAGATGCTGGAAGGGGTTGAGGGCAGGAGGAGAAGGGCATGACAGAGGATGAGATGGCTGGATGGCATCACCAACTCGATGGACATGAGTTTGAGTGAACTCTGGGAGTTGGTGATGGACAGAAACACCTGGCGTGCTGCGATTCATGGGGTTGCAAAGAGTCGGACACGACTGAGAGACTGAACTGAACTGATGTGGAACTACTAAGAAAATATATCAAGATTGATGGACACAGGTAGACTTTTTTAAATTACTTTTATTTCTGTAGACTAGCAACAAGAGAAAATGAAATTTTGATAACAGCATTTTGGATAATTTTTTAAAAACCCAATAGATAAAAATAAACATAAGGAAAAAGCTTCATTCATGCCCCATAAGAAGCACTGGTCTGCACCAAGAGCTGGCATTAGCCCCCAGCTCTAGTCCGCACCAGCCACAATAGCAGTCCCTGAGCACCCCAGAAGAAGCCCCAACCCATGCTTTTCTCAGCTCCAACACTCCCACCGAAGCCACCGGCTACATGCAGACCATGTGGGGAGATTTCTACACAAGGACATGCTTCATAGACACAAGCAGAGAAACTCAAACAAAATGAGAACACAGAGGAATATATTCCAAATGAAAAAACAAGATGACACCACTGAAATGCAGAGAAGTATTGGGTTGGCCAAAAAATTCATTTGGGTTTTTCTGTGCCATCTTGTGGAAAAACTTGAACTTTTTGGCATAATAACTTACCTGATAATAACAGCCCAATAACTTAGCTGACAAAGAGTTCAAAGAAATGGTCATAAAAATACTCAGCAAGCTCAGGAAAAGAATAAAGGAACACACTAAGAATTTCAACAAATAATTGGAAAATATAAAAATACCAATCATGGTTTCCTCCAGGTATATGCCCAGGAGTGGGATTGCTGGGTCATATGGTAGCTCTATTTTTAGTTTTTTGAGGAGCCTCCATACTGTTCTTCACAGTGGCTATACCAATTTACATTCCCACCAACAGTGTAGGATTTGCACTTCCTTGATGATTAGCGACACTGAACATCTTTTCCAGTGTCTGTTGGCCATCTGCATATCTTCTTCAGAAAAATGTTTATTCAGATCCTCTGCCCATATTTTAATCCAGTTGTTTGTTTTTTGATACTGAGTTGCATGAGTTCATTATGTACTTTGCATATTAACACCTTATCAGATATATTCTTTGGAAATACTTTCTCCCATTCAGTAGATGACCTCCCTGCTTTGTTGATAATTTCCTTCCATTTACAAAGGTTTTCTTCCTTTTTTTTTTTTAGAGTGATGGAGTCCTATTTGCTCATTTTTGCCTTCGTTTCCCTTTCCTGAGGAGATATATCCAAAACCATATTACTAAGACTGATGCCAAAGAGCATACTGCCTATGCTTTCTTATAGAACTTTTATGGTTTTAGGTCTTAAATTTAGGTCTTTAATCCATTTTAAGGGCTTCCCTGGTGGCTCAGAGGTTAAAGCGTCTGCCTGCAATGTGGGAGACCTGGGTTCGGTCCCTGACTCGGGAAGTTCCCCTGGAGAAGGAAATGGCAACCCACTCCAGTATTCTTGCCTGGAGAATCCCAAGGACAGAGGAGCCTGGTGGGCTACAGTTCACGGGGTCACAAAGAGTCGGACACGACTGAGCAACTTCACATCACATCAATCCATTTTGAATTTAGTTTTGCACATGGTGTGAGAGAGTAATCCAGTTTGATTCAACCAGACAATTAAAAAGAAATAAATGAAATCCAAATTGAAAAGAAGTAAAACTGTCACTACTTGCAGATGACATGATACCATACATAGGAAATCCTAAAGAAGTCACCAAAAACTACTAAAACTCAATGAATTTATTAAAGTTGTAGAATATAAAATTAATGCACAGATATCTGTTGCATTTCTATACATTAAAAACAAATTATCAGGCAGAGAAAAAAATTTACAAACACATCAAGAAGAATAAAATGTCTAGGAATAAATCTAAAGAGATAAAAGAACTGTACTCAGAAAATTATAGAACACTGATGCAAAAAACTGAAGAGGACATAAACAGATGAAAAGATATACTGCGTTTGTGGATTGGAAAAATTAATATTATTAAAGTGACCATACTATCCAAGGACGCACATGGACCCCCTTTATAGGATACAAATACTCCTTCCCCCAGCTGCTGGCAGTAATGGCAACTGAAAGTTCTCAGATGACTCCCTCCAGAACTTTCCCTCAAGTCCTCTAGCTGAAGACAGCAGGATTGAAGCCCCCTGAATACCACTTCACAGTCACTTTTCTCTATCCTTTGCTCCAAAGATAAACATTAACTTGGAGTAAGTGTTTTGTATTACATTTGTTTATCCTTTTGTCACATAAATCTGTTTCCCTACTGATACATCATATCAGTCATATCACACTGAATATGTTCTTGTTTTATTTTGCTGTAAAAATTATTCATATAACTGTAATTCTAATTCATTTATCTTTAAAGCTGCACAGGTTTCTGCTGTATCCATACACTATAATTTTTCCTTTTTTCTGATTCTTGTACTTAGATAATTCCATTTTTTCTTAAAGAGGTCATTAGAGGATTTGGCCATGCTCTAAATAATTTAGTTTCTTTAAATATGGCAATCCACTCCAGTGTTCTTGCCTGGAGAATCCCATGGACAGAGAAGCCTAGTAGGTTACAGTCCATGGGGGTCACAAAGAGTTGGACACGACTGAGCGACTTCACCTTCTTCACCTTCACCTTAAATATATTAAAAATGGGATAGAATTTCCAAGTGAGGTAGAAAGCCTTTGAATATGTCCCTATAGAAAGAATGAGAAAAGCACAAGAAGGGATTGACATAAAAGCTAAGTAGCATCCATGTCTTCTGAAGCACAGCTAGGGAACAATTTTCTTACCAATATTTCTAGCAAAGCATCATCTTTATATTCTCTTGATCACAACTAACCTAAGACCTTTTTCAAAAATCCTCATCTCTTTTCTTCTGAGGTAGTTCCAAAATGACATGTGAGGCAAACTGTAACCCATCATGGACAATTTCTTTTTCTTTCCCCTACATTGACAAAGTTTCTCCTATTTGTGCCTGACATAGCTGTCTCCTATTTGTTCTCCTATTTGAATCTTGCAACATTAGCAGAAGAAAAGAGGGCACTCATAAGTCATAACCTATATTTTATCAAGAGAGAGTGCCTATTTTGTAGTCAGATAACCTGGGATGAAATGACAATGTGTGAGGGAGTTCCTTTACCTCTCTAAGCTTCAGCTTCCTCATCTATGAAATAGAAATACAATTTGAAATCAAATACTTTGAGTGTTAAATATAAGACAATTGAGATATGCATGCAAAGTTCTTGGATGTAAGGCAAGCCTGATCCACAGCAAGTACTCAATAGATGCTAGTTTTTAAAAATTTGGCCTATGTTCCTTATAAGATTTCACATCAACTACAGCCACAGAACACTGCCCAGTTGTGATCACTGCCATAAACAATGCCTCTAGTGAAGTGATCTTCTGGGGATCTAGGTATGCTGAATTCTGATGATATGAATTTATCATCTCCCAGTTGGTCCAAAAGTCAGTCAGTGATAAACAGTCACAAAGGCAAACTTAAGGTAACCACTTATGAATTAGATCCATAAACATTTTGTATATTACCTGATACATGATGGGTTTTGATCATATTTCAATAGATTCCACATGTTACATAGTCCTAAATTTACTGTAGCACCTTTGAAAAAAAGTAGTGAAAGTCTATTGTGCAGTGTAATCTTAGAGGGCTGATAAATCTAGGGTCCACATTTTCATGTGCTGTGCTAAGTGGCTTCAGTCATGGCTGACTCTTTGAGACCTTATGGACTGTGGTCCTCTAGGTTCCTCTGTCCATGAGCTTCTCCAGGCAAGAATACCAGAGTGGGTTGCCATGCCCTCTCCAGGGGATCTTCCTGACCCAGGGACTGAACCCGTGTCGCCTGCTTTGGCAAATGGGTTCTTTACCACTAGTGCCACCGGAAAGTCCCCATATTTTCATAGATGGCTTCAAGAAAAGTGAGACTTCCCTGGACTTGCATGCAAAATGTAACCTCTATGTGTATTCTTTTGAAGAACATTTTGTTAACTTTTATCATATTTAAAAATGTGTCGTTTTAAAAAGTGGAGCATATCCTAGTTTACTGAAACCAAGCTTGGATGGAAAACAAGCAATGTTTCCCTTCTGTGTTGGTCTCGGGTGGACTATAATTTAAAAGGTCACTGCATGGACACGACATCAATCCACCAGCTAGTTCAGTTTATGGCTGTGCATTTCTCCTCGTCTGGTCGGTCCCTCTCACTACAGCGATACACTCTGAAACCAGCGCTATACTGTTACAGGTACAGTGAAATTTCATCCTGGTTTGTCTGGTGCAAACTTACTCAATATCTGTCCCCTAGTGTAATTATTCATGGCATGTCTTTCATTCTCAAAAATGTCTCAGTTTGAAGGATATGATCACCATTAACATAACTCAAGAATGGCAAATGAACTTATTTACAGAAACAGACTCACAGACTTAGAGAATGAACTTACGGTTACCAGAGGGGAAGGGTGGAAGGGAGGGCTAGATTGGGAGTTTCAGATTGACAAGTACACACTGCTATATTCGAGATAAAATACCCTTCCATGAAAAAAGTGGGGCCTCTGGACAAAACTGGGCCTTTATCGGGGCACTTTCATCTTTAAAAAAAAAAAAAAAAGAAATCATCTTCCAAACAAATGCCAGCAGTCAAGAGAGATGAGCAGCAACGAAGTTCACCAATCTTTAGTAGATCATTACCCCAGTGAGTAAGCCAGGCCCCCACATCATATGTTAACTGAGGAAGCAGAATGGGGCTAGGTGGTCGGAAAGAAGTCATTCTCTACGTTGCAGATTGTAGAAGAAAACAGCACTTCTATGACAGTATGATGAAGGGTCACTTGCCCCAGCACTGCCCTTTCACTGGCCAAACTACCTGACCTCTGAACTGATACAGCTACTTTTAGAACTCAGATTCTCAGAATTCTTTGTAACTTGTCCAGATACCAAAACTAACTTCATAATTCCCAGAAAGAAAACACTCTGTGAAAATTCCTAAAGTAATACCAGTAGTCAGCCTTAGTTGTGCACTTTAAATGGAAAAAAAAAAAGTCTACTATACTTTTTCATGCTACAACATCTTTCACGACAGTAAGGATGTATGAATGTGAGGATAGAAGCGTGATGGGTTTTTGACATGATGGTCAAAAAGGTTACGCTCTCAGACAGTATCAGGTGAGAGCCGAATACAATATTGTCATGAAAACTCTTTTAAATGAGGCCACAAAAATGAGCTGATTTCTACCTTAGTGGTGTGGAATGCTTTGTGATAGCAAACATTTCAAAAGCAAAAGGACACTTCAAGTTTCTAATGCATTGTCTAGAAAAACAATTCACAAAGTAGTAAAGTGGTGGTAAATATGAAGAAGACGAAAACAGAGACAAAATCTCATATCCAAACCTAAAATTTTAGAAAATATTATATGCTAAGTGGGAAGATTCTATACTGTGTGAAAATCTCAGAAAATTATTTGCTTTTAGGAAATTGCTAGAGCTGTTGAAATAGCTAAAAGTCAGTTGAACTAATGTGAACATCTGATGTCAGTGAAGGTTAGGTAAATATCACTGGAATCTACCTGGCTTAAGGAATAAAAATCCTCTTTTTAAAGTATTTTATTAAAAGAAGAAAACCATTCAATTCAATAATCTCCAAGGAGAAAAATCCTAATGAACAAGCACCTATCCTACAAAAAAATCAAATAGAACCTGCATTCTAACAAAACACTGGTGTTCTCACTGAATATTCATATGCTGCTGAGACTTTCCCTCAGCTTGAAGCGAGTGAAAGTTCAGCCATAAATGGTCCCTAGGGACATGTTCCCTGTTCAAAAATTCAATCTCACTATGTGAAGTAAGACCCAGTTGTATGTCAACCTTGAAGGGATGGGTGTTTTTTTATTTGGCTTAAGAATGTGATATGTAGAACATGAGCTGGGAACACAATTTAACCTAGTTCCCACCCAAAGCCTAAATCCCAGTGACTCTCTCTTGGGCTTTATCTGCCTGGTACAATAGAAGCTCTGTCAAGTTAAAAAGAAAGCTGTGATGTGATGGGCTATGTGACTCCTCCCCACAGCAGTGGAGTTTGTGCCAAAAACCTGGAAATTTAATAGGATGAAACCATATCCTGCCTGGACTTCCCTTCCTCATTTATGCCCAACTGTTCCTTGTTTGGCCATCTGAAGCTATTCCAAAAGACATGTTATTCTTGCAACAAAACTGTAGGCAGTGCTATTGACAAATGCCATTTATGAATTTGCTAGCTCATGTTCCTTCCATATGTTTCCATCACATTGGGCAATCCTGCTTCCTGTTATGTTAACATGGGCCAATGTCTCTGACAAGTGTGGTAGGTTTAGAGAAAGAGCCACACTTGAGTATCCTTCCCACCACTGAGGGGGTCTTAGCTTATCATTTTGAGCAGGGAGTGCTTCTGACACAACACAACCTAGATTCCTGTTTCATCTCAGTTTTTCACAAAGAAGACAGCATTTTTATATATCTGCAGCTAAAGCTCTCATTAGTGAGTTGGTCTGACCACAGTATGGCACCTCATGAAAACTTGAAATATCTGATTTCCTTATTTCTCCAAATGTCTGTTCTTTTACACTCTGTAAAATGTTAAGAACCCAGTAACAGCATGAAGAGTACACCTTCCCTCAGTTTCAGGGGTAACAAACTGGCATCTGAATATCTCAAGCCATTTAGAAATAGTAAGTGATGTAGCTCTAAATCACATTTTATAAAAATGTAGTAACAGCATCAATGAGCAACTGCCTTTAATACAGGTAAGTACTTATTCACATCAAGTACCTAGTAATTCAAAATACAGTTGACCCTTAAGCAACATGAAGGTTAAGGGCAACAACCCCTGAACAGTGGAAAATCTAAGTAAACTATTGCTAACAGTCTACTGTTGACCAGAAGCCCTACCAACAATGCAAACAGTCGATAAACACATATTTAAAACATATTCTATATGTTATATGTTGTATTTTTACAATAAAGTAAGCTCCAATGAGAACGTAAGTTCCATGAAGCCTCAGATATTTTTAGTTTTTGTTTTGTTCATGAATACCTCCCAATTGTGTGCCTTATATAGTATATGGTCAATAAATCTTTATTGGAGAAGTGAATGAAATTCCAAAGAAAAAATTTCTTAGAGTAATCTCATCTTAATAAGCCACTAGATTAAAAAGTAGTGAGATACCTTTGGGGAAAACATTTTTCTATATTATCACATCTAGGCCTAGGCAGTCTGTCTCAAATGTGCTCTCATTGTTACTGATTGACTCTGGGCAACAACTGATACATAATCTTGGTATTTTTGAAGATAAAAGAGAAGGGTTGAGGAAAGTATAAAGACAATAGATATAAAGATCAGGGTGTCACATTCAGTGATACAACAAAGGAAATTACACAATGCATCTTGGTAAAATGTCACTTTAATCATATTTACTCTTAGGAATGCTGTAGAAGTTAATTTACTCTTAGGACCATTCAGAGGGATTTATTTACGTGTCAAAGGAACTTTATTTTATTTATAATAATCCAATTATTTAACTTCTCTAGATCAGTTTTCTCATCTATAAAGTAAAGGGGGTTTTAAGACCAAGTAGAACCACTGAATTTTGATAAAGCTTGCTAGAGTCTAAGTAGAATTTTGCAGGAAGATGGACTTAGGTAATTAATACAAAATTTTCGAGCTATGTCATCAAAATGTCAGAACACTGGAGAGAGGCTCCAAAGTCCCTCTGTTCCTCTTACCTAAGGCTATTCCACTTTTCTTTGAGTCTATGGGTTATCACACTGTTTCCTCAATAACCCTAGTTTCTGCTTTCAAACTTATGTTAAACAGAGTGCTCCTCTGTTGCTTGCAACTGAAAGTCCTAACTAATAAAGAAATTAGTCCTTGGAAATGCCAAATGCTAAAATGTGAATATAGCAGGGACTGAACAACAAACGGTGAGATTTTCTTATATGAAGGACTAGGAAAGTTTCAATTCTTGCTGCTTTAAATCTAAAAGTTGTTTGAGTAAGCAACCAACTGTTGTATTTTGAAACCCAGATCACATGACCAAAGAATTCAAGGCTGCTGGAAAGCAATGGCAAGATGGTACAGTGTTTTAGCTATTTCTTTCAGATTCTGATAAACTGTTTCTGGAGAGGGAGCACAAAGTCCAAGGTATTCCATCTGAAGGGGGCCAGCAGCCAGGATATAAAGCTTTGCCAAGAGAGGGCTGGTAATGTGACTGTCAGTGTCAGACAGTGTAATAGTGTAATTGGTTTCCTTTGTGCTTTGTCTAGGAATAAATAAAAAGAGAGAGCAGAGGAATTGAGGAAGTTGTCACTAAAATAACCATAGAATTTTACACAGTATAAAAAGATAAGAAAAATGAGAAGAATTAAGAATTCTATCAAATAATAGAGAGATTAGTATAATCCAACTAGTGAATAAATTACTTAAAGTCTGTGTAAAGTCTGAAAAATCCTATCCTTTCCATTCAGACAATTAAATTTTAGGACAAGATTAGAAGGAAGATTGAAGTTGAAAATTGGGTTACAGCTAAATTTTTGTGTGTTCAGTCACGTCCAACTCTTTGTGACCCCGGAGACTGTAGCCTGCCAGGCTCCTCTAACCATGGGATTTTCCAGGCAAGAACACTAGAGTGGGTCGTCATTTCCTTCTCCAGGGGATCTTCTCCACCCAGAGATTAAACCCATCCATGTCTCTTACACTGGCAGGCAGATTCTTTACCACTGAGCCACCTGGGAATCCCCCAGAGCTAAATTTATCAGATTGATAAATCAAACCACAGCTACGGTAATTAGGATGGAGCAGGAAATGCAACCCAGTCCAGTGTTCTTGCCTGGAAAACTCCATGGACAGAGGAGCTTGGCAGGCTACAGTCCATGGGGTCACAAAGAGCTGGACGTGACTGAGTGTGCACACACACATACGCTGTTATTATGAAAGTTCAGTAGTCTCTGACAAAGCAAGCAGAGTCCCACCATTAAGAGTGAGATCAGATTATTGACACTAAATATTTTAGGGAAAAAATCCTTCAGAAGGTATAAACTCAAAACAAATCCTAGGTCCTATCCCTCATGTTTTTGGCCAGTAACTCCATCTGATTGCATCACAATCACCAAAACTGAGCAGGTAATGTCCACTTGTATAACATATTTCTGCCCTATATAGTTAGGCAAGTTTGAAACTACAAGAAGTTGTGAAAGCAAGGAGAGAAATAATGAGTAAATCAAATTATTAATTTGGTATAAAATTTATAAATAAGTTCTGCAATCATCAATTTTTAAGTTTTTAAATGCTTAATTTCATATTTTAAAGAAGTTTTTGTAGGTATTTATTTTGATAAAGTGTATTTTATGTAACAAGCACTCATGAGTATTTTAGAAATGTTAACCTATTTAAAACTCACAGCTACTCTATTAGCAGTACTTTTACAAGTGCATTTTTTATAGCTAAAGAAAATGCGGTACAAATGCATAATTTACTCAAAGTTATCCATGCAGTAAGTGGCAAAGCTGGGATTCGAGCCTAAAACAGCCAAGTTCCAGAGTCCATACTGTGTATCATCCACTATGAGTTGTGGTTGTTGTTGTTTAGCAGCTCAGATGTGTCTGATTCTTTGTGACCCCATGAATGTAGACCCTCTGTTAATTTATTAGACATGATGCTTTAATTAAATTTTTTAATGGATATTAGAGATGTGATAATTAAACTGAGATCTAGGTCTAAGGGGATATGAAGAGTTCAGATTCTGCTGTTAAGAAACTGAGTTGTTTTTAAAAAAGACACACATGCACACACATATAAGTAATGTATCCGATGGTGCTATGCAGCGTGAACACAAGTATTAACTCTTTAAATCCAAATAACAGTCTTATGTAATGGGTGATATTATGACCCCTACTTTTCAGATGAGAAAGCTAAAACACAAGACAGCATAAATGAACTCGCCTGTTCAGTCAATAAGTAGGGAGTCTGACTCTAGGATTCAGATTTACAAAGTCCAGATATAAATATTAAAATTCAACAACACTTGTAGCATTTATTACTGGGTTTAGCATCTTTTAAATAGAAAGCCAAAAGACTTAGAGCAATTGTACTGTCAGAATAGCACCAATCTAAATCAGGCCTGCTGCTGCTCTATCTTTATAGCAATCTCTAGAATAATAAGCTGTTTTATCTTCCTGCAGAAAGAAACTCTACAAATCCTCACTCATAAGGAACCATAAAAGAAATTGGCGGTTCTTTCCAGTCCAAGACCACCACCAGGAATACCCCTGTAGTCAAGCAAAGTTGGCATTATTGATTGACTTATTGCAACAAAGGAGAATACATACCATGGAGAACCGTGGGGAGAGCTCCACAAGAGGGTTTTAGAAATGATCCGTAACAGGATTTGGCTTCTGTTAGGCGATTTGAAAGGTTCATAAAAGTGGAGCTTTCTTTGTTCTCTCCAAAAAGTGGGGGTAAACCTATGTTTGGGCATCTTAACAATTTCTATAGTGAACTAATCTTGCAACAACAGCACAAATAAGCTGAAAGCAGCTGTTGTTGAATTTTGGTTTAGTAGCAAGCAAGAATATTCACAATCATCTGAAAAGGATCATAAAAATACATTTCCCTTTCCAACTTCAAATCTGTCTGCAGCTGGATTTTGCTCAAATGCTTCTATCAAAACAACATATTACCAAAGACTGAATATAGAACAATATAAGAATCTGCCTATATTCTACTAAAGAGATTTGAAAAAGCATAAAACAATGCCCTTCCTTTCACTTATTGTTTGTTTTGAAAGATATAGTTTACCTTCCATAAGAATGTTATCTGTGATAATATAATGGAGTCTGTCATTATATCACAAAAATTAATAATTAAAATTTTTCTGTTTCCATTTCTATTGTGGTAGACATGATCCTTTAACCTGTGTCTCAACAAAAGTTCTCTGGAGTTCTCAGGCATCTTCAAGTGTGTTAAGGGATACTGTGAGCAAACAGTTTGAGAATGGCTCATCCAAGCAAAGGGGGAAAAGTGTGCAAAATATTAGAGGCCAAAAAGGCTGTAATGTCATTGCAAGAACTGAAAGAAATTCAGCTTAGTTTAATGGTCAAGGTCGTACATTGGTAAAGAATCTGTGTGGCAGTTACAAGTTGCAAGAGATGAAGGTTCCATCCCTGGGTCGGGAAGATCCCCTAGAGGAAGAAATGACAACCCACTGCAGTGTTCTTGCCTGGAAAATTCCAAGGAAAGAGGAGCCTGGTGGGCTCTAGTCCCTGGGTCGCAGAGTCAGACACAACTGAGCACAGCATAGAAAAGAGAGAAGTTCTATAAGAGAAAGTAAGAAACGCTGGCAAGAAGTAAAGAAAAACACCTATCAATCTGTCACAAACTTATCAGGGATCTTAGCATCTCCTGGTTCACCATGAAGACCTATCACATTTTTTAACAGTTCAGCACCCGTTAGTTATGAAGCAATGTCACTGTAGGTCTGCATTTCAGTCACATCACTATCACCATAATCATTTGGAAGAAGTCCATTGCCCATGCCCCACTTCAATCTTTGAAAGCACACAAAATTTAAGAATCTTTTTCAAATAGAGGGTCTTTGTTAAGGGCAAGAGACTGATGGGGCAGAAATATTTACTGTCTATTAACTAGCTAACCTCAGGAAAGTATGTTACATGAATACAAACATGCAAAAGGATGATTTTAACTACCTAGAATATTAGAAGCTAAGCAATTGACTACCTAAGGTCTCACCTCAACATTTTGATTTTTGCCTTCAACTTGGGCAAAAGTCTCTAAATAAATTGTGAAAAGATCGACTTAAATCTCAATGTCTCTCTAGAAAAAAGTGGTAGACAGGCTTTTAAATTTGAATTTGTTTTCCATATGGAAATGTGGACACAATTCATTGCACTGTAGAAAATAGTTTTGTAATTTTTCTGCAACACAATATAGATAAATTAGAGCAATGAATTCTAGTCATACCACATTTTTATCCAAGAGTACATTGTGAATTTGTTGTAACTGCTGTTTTTATACTAACAGACATGGCATTGAACCTGATAAGAAACCAAGATCTACGAAGCTAAAATAGCTTACATGACAATCAGCATGACCTTGCATAAGGGAAAAAAATAACTAAAGGGGAAAATGAAGATAAAAGTTAACATTTGATGAATTCTAACAATTTACCTAATATGAGATCTCAAAGTGTTTTTACCTTTGCATCCTGGAATTATTCTTAAATGTTATTAACTGACAGTTATGACAAGTAATTACTACATTCTTATTTACAAACTACTGATTTAAAACATGTACAGTCTGACTTCATCTTACTGATGCCTTTCCTTGTTGCTTCAGTTTTCAGAACTGTTATCATTTTAACCAAAGCTAACCCCCTAGCCTCTTGTGATAATTCTTATTAATCTTGAGAGAATGAAAGTAACTCCTTTTTTAAAAGACCACATCACTAATACAAGCCATACATCTCAAAGATAATGAACTCACTAGAAAAATGAGTTGTGGCAGCAATTTTCAAACATACTTCACATTAAAATAACCTAGAAACTTTAAAAAAAATACCGATGTTTGGGTTCTACCCCAAATTGTGATTTAATATTCCTAGGTATGTAGGTACTTAAATATCAGTTTTTTTAAAAACAATAGCTTTCAGTCCCAATATTAGAATATGATTCCTTCTGATCACCCGTAATGTCAAGCGTAGTTGAAAGTAGTCAAAGTGTTAGTCGCTCAGTCGTGTCTGACTCTTTGTGACCTCATGGACTGTAACTCACCAGGCTCCTCTGTGCATAAATTTTCCAGGAAAGAATACTGGAACGGATTCCAGTATTCCCTTCTCCCGGGGCTCTTTCCCACCCAGGGATCTAACCGGGTTCTTCTGCATTGTAGGCAGATTCTTTACTATCTGAGCCACCAGGAAAGTCCAGTGTCAGGGAAGTCCAATGTCCTTGGAATATTATTCCATCCCCATAACAATTGGTCAGACTCTGTGATTGGCAATCAATGAAGTAGTGTTTAAAAGCTCATAAGTACTTCTTAATAGTAGGCCAGAATTTTCTTACTTCTTAATAGTACTTCTTACTTCTTAATAGTAGGCCAGAATTTTCTTAACTTCTGAGAGAATTTCTTCTACAAAAATGAGGAGGGATCTCAAAATCACCTTTAGCAGAATGTCCTATTTAATAGATTAGCTCCCTGGCCTTATGTGTGAAGAACATGCTATGTTACACAGGTCTGTGCTGTGGTCAGCTACACAGAATACAGTGGGGCTGCCATGTCTAAGGGGCAGGACAAATTACCAGCCTCTAAGATTTTTAAAATCTAGTGCTAACGAGTGTTATGATTTACCTGAATATGACTATTTTTGAAAGAACTTACAAATAAGATACAAAATCCCTAAGGGAAGAGCAGGAATTGCTGTTACCTGAAAATAAAATACATAAAAATAATAATTCAGGAGATAAGATTATTTGGAGGAATGAAGTTGAAGAATAGAAGCAGGAAAAAAAAGCTTAATCAGAAGACTTATAGATACATGACAATATCAGATGAGTTCTATTAAACTCTATTTCCTCATCTGCACAAGGGGTTAATACCTACCCCAAGCAGCTCTGGGAGACCTCTGTGTAAATGTGCACAGCTTTACAACTTTGCTATCCAAAGTGTGATCCTAGCAACATCAGCATCACCTGGGAACTCATTAAAAAGGCAGAATCTCAGGCCCCCTGCAAACATAACTGAATCATATTCTGCACTTAGGAAGATCCTCAGAGGGTAGGCAGACACATCCAAGTTTTAGAAACTCTTCTCTGTATACAAGCACTGTGGTTATTACCAACGTAGTCATTGTAGGATGACTTTAACATCAAGTCTTTTAATCAGATTCACAAACACAAAATAAATATACCCTGAATTTTTCCATGGCATAAATTTTTTTTGAAGCAGTAAGCAGCTGTGAAGCAAACACATGTTACAACCTTGCAACTTGAAGTGGGGATTTAGTTCCCAGCAAGTCAATTTATTGGAAGGGTTTCTGATTTTGAACCAGCTTTGAGATTCCTGCATACCTGGCAATGATCATAATGGAAGGGTAGCTTATATTCAACTGTCTTGTATTCAGTTGTCCAAGGAAAAGTTGACATCCACATTCCAGACAAATGTATGAAAAAATATATAAATAAACACAATGGAATATTAGTCAGTCTTTCAGTTCAGTTCAGTCGCTCAGTCGTGTCCGACTCTTTGCGAACCCATGAACTGCAGCACGCCAGGCCTTCCTGTCCATCACCAACTCCCAGAGTTCACTCAGACTCACTTCCATCGAGTCCGTGATGCCATCCAGCCATCTCATCCTCTGTCGTCCCCTTCTCTTCCTATCCCCAATCCCTCCCAGCATCAGAGTCTTTTCTAATGAGTCAACTCTTCACATGAGGTGGCCAACGTATTGGAGTTTCAGCTTCAGCATCATTCCTTCCAAAGAACACCCAGGCATGATCTCCTTAAGGATGGAATGTGAGAAGGAAATCCTGTCATTTGCAACAATGTGGATGAATCTAGAAAACTGAGTAAAATAAGCTAGATGCAGAGAGACCAGCACTGCATGATCTGCTTAAATGTAGAATCTGAAGAAGTCAGACTCATAGAAGCAAAAGCAGAATATGGTTTCCAGGGGCTGGAAGGGCGTATCAGACATTGGTCAAAGAGTACAAAGTTTCAGTTATGCAAGATAAATTAGTGCTGGAGAGCTAACGTACTGCATAGGGAACTTATTTAACAAAACTAAACTATATACTTAAAATTTGCTAAGAGAGTAGGTTTGAGAGTTACTGTCACACATACACAGGAAAAAAAAAACAGAAAGGAAGGAAAGAAGGCAATAAATATGAGAGAGGATGAGTACATTAATGAGCTTGGTGATGGTAATCATTTCACAATGTATATGTACATCAAACCATCAAGTTGAATACCTTAAATACATATAATTTATATTGGCCAATTATACTTTAATAAAACTGAAAAAATAATTTTTAGAGATAGACCATCTGCTTTAAATTTTTTTTAAAAAGACGGGAAATGGAGCTGGATTATAAGCGTCAACTTTAAAAACAAGAACTTGATCAGGCAAAGAACAGATAAGGGATTTTGAAGCTCCACATAAAAAAAGAAATCAGAAGCCTTAACCATTATCCATATTGCATTTCTTTCTTACACAGGATTCTTCTCTAAGATTTATTATTCAGCCAATTATATGAACTATAGATGTAACCCTATATTTTAGTAGGCAGAGTATCTCTTTAGATTAGAACATCAGTTTCCTCAGACTAATGGAAGTTGCTTTATTTTTTGAGATTTGACATGAAAGATGAAATTACTGCATATGTTATGTGACCATCCATTATTTTTCTGAATAGGGATACACACACACACACACACACACACACACACCTCTTTTCATGAAGCAGATACCAATGCAATGTGTATTTCAACATAAACAAGCTATATTTTTTACTAATATAGGTATATAGAATGACCATGTGGCTACTCATTCACAAGACTCTACATGAAAAGAGGACAGGCCAGGAAAGACAAGTTTAAAGAAAAATACATGTAGTAGCTTAGTAGCATATTAGTGGAAACTAAATATTCTGTGAACAAGCTCAAGATCACCTTTACGCTTGAACATTTGGCCTGTCCCACATAAAATGATAAACACTCTTGCTAAAGCCTGACTGATCACAAACCTGGATGGGAATTTACAATCTGCTTGGCTTGTAGACAAGCTTTTCTTGATTTGACCAGCCCATGAAAGAAGGAAATCCAATTAGACACAGATGGAGGAAAACAGAAACTCATTCTCAGCAGGTTTTTAATTCAAATACAGCCAACTTCATTATGTATAAACATTTGAAGTTTAGGAAGGAAATAGAAAAACACAAAGGTAAAGACCGAGGAATAAGCTTCTGTCTAGGGTTTTGGATTTTTATCCCTAAGAATTTGAAGATTTTAACCCTTTCTCATCAGTAACTCATAGGAATATCTTTTCAGGCTAGCACTTAAGTGTTT
The DNA here is from genome assembly GCA_006408675.1 of Madoqua kirkii. Lineage (NCBI taxonomy): Eukaryota > Metazoa > Chordata > Mammalia > Artiodactyla > Bovidae > Madoqua > Madoqua kirkii. The sequence goes on along the minus strand of SJYC01005297.1, from coordinate 8,669 downwards.
TGCTCCTAGGTTGACACTAGACATATTCTCCAATTATTCAATACAGTGCTCTATTTTTGTCATCAAGTCTAGTTTCAAGATTAGTGATCAAATCTATTGTGTACTTAACTGATTTTTTTGACTGTTTCATATATCAGGTACTGAAAGCGACATAATAAATCCTTCCCAGATGATGATGGATTTCCCCATTTCTCTTTTCACTTACATTTTTTACTGGAATTCCATCACCTCCACTAGCTTTGTTCATAGTGATGCTTTCTAAGGCCCACTTGACTTCACATTCCAGGATATCTGGTTCTAGGTGAGTGATCACACCATCATGATTATCTTGGTCGTGAAGTTCTTTTTTGTACAGTTCTTCTGTGTAATCTTGCCACCTCTTAATATCTTCTGCTTCTGTTAGGTCCATAGCATTTCTGTCCTTTATCAAGACCATCTTTGTATGAAATTTTCCCTTGCTATCTCTAATTTTCTTGAAGAGATCTCTAGTCTTTCCCATTCTATTGTTTCCCTCTATTTCTTCGCATTGATCGCTGAGGAAGGCTTTCTTATCTCTTCTTGCTATTCTTTGGAACTCTGCATTCAGATGCTTATATCTTTCCTTTTCTCCTTTGCTTTTCGCTTCTCTTCTTTGCACAGCTATTTGTAAGGCCTCCCCAGACAGCCATTTTGCTTTTTTGCATTTCTTTTCCATGGAGATAGTCTTGATCCTTGTCTCCTGTACAGTGTCATGAACCTCATTCCATAGTTCATCAGGCACTCTATCTATCAGATCTAGTCCCTTAAATCTATTTCTCACTTCCACTGTATAATCATAAGGGATTTGATTTAGGTCATACCTGAATGGTCTAGTGGTTTTCCCTACTTTCTTCAATTTAAGTCTGAATTTGGTAATAAGGAGCTCATGATCTGAGCCACAGTCAGCTCCTGGTCTTGTTTTTGCTGACTGTATAGAGTTTCTCCATCTTTGGCTGCAAAGAATATAATCAATCTGATTTTGGTGTTGACCATCTGTTGATGTCCATGTGTATGGTTCCAGCACTTCATGGGAAATAAATGAGGAAACAGTGTCAGACTTTATTTTGGGCGGCTCCAAAATCACTGCAGATGGTGATTTCAGCCATGAAATTAAAAGACGCTTACTACTTGGACGGGAAGTTATGACCAACCTAAATAGCATATTGAAAAGCAGAGATATTACTTTGCCAACAAAGGTCTGTCTAGTCAAGGCTATGGTTTTTCCAGTGGTCATATATGGATGTGAGAGTTGGACTGTGAAGAAAGCTGAGCATGGAAGAATTGATGCTTTTGAACTGTGGTGTTGGAGAAGGCTCTTGAGAGTCTCTTGGACTGCAAGGAGATCCAACCAGTGCATTCTAAAGGAGATCAGTCCTGGGTGTTCTTTGGAAGGACTTATTAAAGCTGAAACTCCAATACTTTGGCCACCTCATGGGAAGAGCCGACTCACTGGAAAATATCCTGATGCTGGGAGGGATTAGGGGCAGGAGGAGAAAGGGGCTACAGAGGATGATATGGCTGGATGGCATCACCGACTCCATGGACATGAGTTTGAGTGAACTCCAGGAATTGGTGATGAACAGGGAAGCCTGGCATGCTGTGATTCATGGGGTTGCAAAGAGTTGGACACCACTGAGCATTTGAAATGAACTCAACTGAACTGATGTGAAGTAAATCAGTCTGCAATGTTAGAAAACAAAGTTCATGGAACAGTATGAAGGTTTCTTAAAAAATTAAAAATAGAACTACCATATGACTCAGCAATCCTACTTCTGGGCATACAGCAGAGAAAATCATAATGCACAAGAATACATGCACCCCAATGTTCATTGAAGCATTAGTCACAATATCCACGCTATGGAAATAACCTAAATATCCATCCACAGAGGAGTGGGTATTGAAGATGTGGCATATATATATACAATGGAAGATTATTCAGCCATAAAAAGAATGAAATGATGCCATTTGCAGCAACATGGATGGACCTGGAGATTATCATACTGAGTGAAATCAGAAAGAGAAAGACAAATACCATGATTAATGCTTATATGTGGAGTATCAAAATGATACAAATGAAGAACTTTCTTACAAAACGGAAATAGACTCACAGATGTAGAAAACAAACTTACCAGAGGATAAAGGGAAGGGAAGGATAAATTGGGAGATTGATGTTGACATAGACACACTACTATATATAAAATAGGTGAGTTTTGGAAAACAAAAAATAAAATCAATAACTAATAAGGCCTACTATATACCACCTGGAACTCTGTAATGACCTATATGAGAAAAGAATTTTTAAACGAGTGGATACATGTATATGTATAATTAATTCACTTTGCTATGCAGCAGAAACTAGCACAACATTGTAAATCAACTATACCCAAATAAAATGTTTTAAAAATGGAATATAAGCTACACAGATTTTGAGCTGGTATGTTGTGTACCAGCCTGGAGGACAACCCACGCCAGTATTCTTGCCTGGAGAATCCCATGGACAGAGGCACCTGGCGGGCTACAGTCCATAGGGTCGCAAAGGGTAGACAGGACTAAAGAGACTTAGCACGCAGGCACGTTGTGCACCTGACGCTAAACTGTAAATCAACTACTTCAATTAAAAAATAATAATAAGGGGAAAAATCCTAAAAAGGAAAAGAAAAGGTACTTCATGTAAGTTTGTGAGTTTGCCTTTGGGTGTATTCCTGAGGCTCCAGAACTTTTGAGGAACACCGGTTACTCAAAGCGGTTCAGAACACTGAAAAGAACTGCTTAGATACACAACACCGTAGGAAAAAGTAGCAATTTCCGCTCCGAGTCTTTGCTCTGGTAAGATTCCAGGGGGCGGGGCGGGGGGCGTGTCCGAACGCTGGGCGACTCACCACCGCAAACAGTGGGGATAGGAGATCGCAGACACCGCTCCGGAAGCACGCTCTGGGTGCAGGTACCGGGGAGGCTGCGCAACGCTTTTCGGGCAGGACTGCCCCGGGGGAAGGTTCAGGGATAGTCCCCTGGGCCGGCCCCTCGCCGGGCGCGCTCTGAGTCCCGAGGAGACGTGTCTGTTGCCCCTCCGGCAGCCCTCGCTGTCCCAGCCATGGCCACGCGCCTCTTCCGCGGGACCCTGCGCCTGTGGGGTGGCCGCGCTGCCCCGTGCCTGCCGCCGGCCTCGAGGTGAGTGCCGGCTGGGCTCCAGCTAGTCCGGCCCCGGGGCTGCAGGGCCGGGCGGCCTCCCGCACACCACTCCTGGGAACTGGAAATCCGGTGGCCGCGCTCTCGAGGCCGGCGGTCTCGCCACCAGGGGCTTCGGCTGAGCTGTGGGGGCGAAAGTGGGTGGGAGAAGAGGCTGGGCTTTGCCCCTGGACTCCCAGAACCTGGTGGGACCCACAGCGGTTAGCAGGGCGGGCGCCGGCCTAGCAGCCTCAACGCGAGCACGGCCAAAGGCGGCGGGAGGCACGGGGGATCCCCCAATACTCCTGTGGCTCCAGTCTAGCTCGTCTGGATCCGAGGGCCGCAACGGGCACTGTGAGTCCGCATTTCCTGGAGTTCTTAGCTTCGACGCACCCTCGGTCACAGTTGGCAAGACTTCGAGGCGCGACCTCTGGTCCAATTAGATCTGTGCAGAAGGCACAGCCAACTTGTGAACGTATGAGGGGGACTTTCACCGCCTCCCACATCTCTAGAAAAGAAAGCACGTGCAGCGATGCTGGCCTAGAGAAGACATCCCAGGACAGGAAAAGACCTGGTGATGGCCGCATTAGATAAGGAAATTAACATAAGACTTAACAAATCCTTTAGTAAATTAAATGCATGGGAATTAATGGAGACAGTTTCTAAGTGACTCGGTGATTATTAAGGTAATGTTTATAAGATCAAAAGCTTCCAATACCGGCTGACACCTCAAATACAGTCATTGGATAAATAAACTGGAAGCATTTATTTATTCATTCCCTATGTAAAAAAAGTGACACGATGAATAAATCAACTTATGGCGGCATTCTGGCGCATAAAAGCCAGCCTGCCAGTGCAGGAGAGGTGGGCTACAGTCCGTGGGGTGGCGAAGAATCAGATGGGACTGCACACAAACACAAGATGCTGTGGGAATGGAAACAGATTTCCTGCTACTCCTGAGGAGGGCTGGGAAGGCTTCATGGAGGAGTAACTTTACTGTTCGATACTCGTACTTTTCTAAGCTCTCCCCCAAACTTCATAAGACAGTGATGCTCAAAGTTTTGGATTTTAAACTTTGTTGTTTAGTCGCTAAGTCTGTCGGACTCTTTGTGACCCCAGGGACTAGCCTGCTGGGCTCCTCTGTCCATGGGATTTCTCTGGCCAGAATACTGGGGTGGGTTGCCATTTTCATCTTTAGGGCATCTTCCCCACCCAGGGATTGAACCCACATCTCCTGCATGGCAGGCAGATTCTTTACCACTGAGCCACCTGCAGAGCCTACTGTGAAAATGAGAGGGCCTCAAAGATCTTTTGTTTACCTCAGTTTTATCTATGGACAGTGATGTCAACAGATATCTACAAAACTGGGAAATATTTGTTTATGTACCAAAAATCTTTATCCTCACATCTAATACCAAATCTGTGGCTGCAAGTAATATGTCACAATTTTGAGAATAAAATGTCCCATTGTCTCATTCTTTGGAAGTCTTCAGTCACAAAATTACACCTTATTTTCATAGCAAGATAAGGGAATTAGATTGGAAGGGGTTAAGGGAGTTACACTGATGATAAAAGGGGAGCACTTTTCTGGGCATATCCTTTCAGATTAATTTACAGAAGTAATGGCAGAACCATGATTTCAATGAAAATCAATGTAAGGTATACCTTAAAAAAAAAAATCAGTTTAGAAATACTAGGTGTTAGACAAGCATGCAAAATTTGAAAATGTGAAATTTTACAAATATTTAGTTCACATAAAAGTAGCTCATTACATGTTAACAACATGTAAACAACATTTTCACAAAAAGCAACTTTGCCACAAAGAAGAAAGTGAGAAGAGTGACATTGTTTTGCATTTTTGTAGATCCCTTAAAATCTGGCTTAATAGAAGACAGCCTGATTTTCTCTTTTTAAACTTTTTATTTTATATTGGCTTATGGCCAATTAGCAATATTATGATAGTTTCAGGTGGACAGCAAAGGGACTTAGCCATACATATACATATATCCATTCTCCTCCAAACTCCCCTCCCATGTCAGTCAATCAGTTCAGTCGCTCAGTCATGTCTGAGTCTTTGGGACCACATGGACTGCAGCACACCAGGCTTTCCTGCTCATCACCAACTCCTGGAACTTGTTCAAATGCATGTCCATTGAGTCAGTGATGCCATCCAACCATATCAGCCTCTGTCGCCCCCTTCTCCTCCTGCCTTCAATCTTTCCTAGCATCAGGGTCTTTTCCAGTGAGTCAGTTCTTCACATCAGGTGGCCAAAGTACTGGAACTTCAGCTTCAGCATTAGTCCTTCCAATGAATATTCAGGACTGATTTTCTTTAGGATTGACTGGTTTGATCTTGCAGTCCAAGGGACTCTCAAGAGTCCTCTCCAACACCACAGTTCAAAAGCCCCTCCTGTATAGACTGCCTGTAACACTGAGCAGAGTTCCCTGTGCTATGTATGGTAGGTCCTTGTTGGTTATCCATTTAAAATAGAGCAGTCTACATGTTGATCACAAACTCCCTGCCTATCCCTTCCCCCATTCTTCCCCCAAACATTGCCCCTCCTGTTTCTTCTCTTAAGTCTGTAAATTAAGACTGCCTGATTTTCATACCTGCTTCTTCATTGTTTACTGTGATGTTTTGGTTGAATGGATGGGAAGAATGAGCTTCCCAGGTGGCGCTAGTGGTTAAGAACCCGCCTGCCAAAGCAGGAGATGTAAGAGACACAAGTTCGATTCCTGAGTAGGGCAGGTCCTCTGGAGAAGGGCATGGCAACCCATTCCAGTATTCTTGCCTGGAGAATCCCGTGGACAGAGGAGCCTGGAAGGCTACAGTCTATAGAATCACATGGAGTTGGACACCACTGAAGCAACTTAACACACACATAGGAAGAATATTGAAACAAAGAGGACCCGAGGGACCCTCTAAATAGGTCAGAGGCTCTAGTTTTATTATAACAGGTGTCGGCCAAGAAATATAGTCACAGTCTGAAAGAGAGTTATTTGGTGGAAATGTTTAGGACTCCAAGCCTGGGAGACAGCCTCTCAGAAGCTCTGAGAAAACTGCTCCAAGGAGGCAGGAAGGGAGTCAGGCTATATACAAATTTGCAACAAAGAGACGGCAGTCTGAACATCAAAGGTCAGGTATCAAATTAAGGAATTTAGCATTCTGTGTATGGGAAGAGGCTAAGCCTCTGAGCTCAATGAATTCATCCCTTCGTATGCACCTCAGCCTTCTGGGGCCAGTCTTGTTTCCTCTTCGGTTCCCCCAGCTCTCAGCAATCACTGTGGGAGGATGGCAGCATCTGCTGGATCTCAGTTTGGGGAGCCCTCTTTCACTTTTGGAGGCCAGAAATCACCGATGTCTGTGACATTTCTTATTGATTAATATGGCAGGAGATATTTTCATTTCACCCAGGCTTCTTAAACTTTAACGTGCATGCGAATCATTTAGGATAAAATATTAAAATACAGTTAGGCCTGAACAGCATGTGTTTGAACTTCGAGGGTACACTTACTTACATGGGAATTTTTTTTAGTAGTAAACACTACAGTACTACACAGTCTTTGGTTGCTTGAATCCGAGGATGCAGAACTGTGCTCTGGAGGAATCTCAGTAATGGAGAGCAGATGGTGGGGTACACGTGGACTGTGTGAAGGTTGAGTGTCCCTCACTCCTATGTTGTTCACAGGTCAAGTATGCTGACTGATTCAATAGGCCTTGGATGAGGCCCGGAATTGTGTGTTTATCACCAGCTCCCAAGCTGAAGATACTGGTGGAGACTGTCTCCCTTCTTTTATAATATAAATGAGGCTTTAAAAAATTATGATAATAATAATTAGAGCCTAGCCTGTTAGATTAGTAGCAGTTTAATGCATTAGGAAAACAATGAACAGTTTATTCAGTACAGATTTCCTGGTTTTTGTGGAGAGAAAGGGGCCAATATGTTTAGTACTGGTTTCTTGGTCTTGGGGGCAAAAATGAATATTCCAAAAACTTACTGCCAGGTGCTTTGATTTTCTTCCCCCTGCACATTCTGTTCTGAACACTTTTGACTGATCTGAAAGTCTTTATTCTTTCTGGCACTTCTGTCACTTTCCTGTGTCTTAGTGTGTTTTATTTAGAAATGTTCACAGATTTCCTTTATGCTACGTGGTATATAAAATTTTAAGATCCAGAAAGACCCAAATATAAGTTCCACTCTATTATTTACTAATCATGCTGACAAATGATTCAGTGTCTTCAAGTCTCAGTACCCTAGTCTCAGCACATTTTTTCCCCTTGAGGAAAAATCCCAAGTATGGACCAAGACATTATGTATTATACAGAAACTGGAACCAATCCTTTCAGTAGAGAATGAAGTAGATTTGCTTCTCTCTATTGCTGTAATATTACAGTGGTGTGCAAGACCTTTGCTTGCTATTGTATCCCAAGTTGCCTGAATGGTACCTGCTACATATTACACACTCAGAAAGTATTTGTTGGCTATATTAACAAATAAGCTATTGAAAATGATGATTTGGAAGACAAAGTAGCAAACCAGAAAAATGTCAGTGAAGATAAACAGCAGGCCAGGTATAACAATTGTACTATTAAATGTTCTCAACTAAAGGTTATCACTTAAAAGACATCTCAGATTGTATTAACAAATAAGCCTCAACTAAGAGCCGCTTGCTTATAATCAGTTCAGTTCAGTTCAGTCGCTCAGTCGTGTCCGACTCTTTGCAATCCCATGAATCGCAACACGCCAGGCCTCCCTGTCCATCACCAACTCTCGGAGTTCACTTAGACTCACATCCATCGAGTCAGTGATGCCATCCAGCCATCTCATCCTCTGTCGTCCCCTTCTCCTCCTGCCCCCAATCCCTCCCAGCATCAAAGTCTTTTCCAGTGAGTCAACTCTTCGCATGAGGTGGCCAAGTACTGGAGTTTCAGCTTTAGCATCATTCCTTCCAAAGAAATCCCAGGACTGATCTCCTTCAGAATGGACTGGTTGGATCTCCTTGCAGTCCAAGGGACTCTCAAGAGTCTTCTCCAACACCACAGTTCAAAAGCATCAATTCTTCCCACTCAGCCTTCTTCACAGTCCAACTCTCACATCCATACATGACTACTGGAAAAACCATAGCCTTGACTAGACCGACCTTAGTCGGCAAAGTAATGTCTCTGCTTTTCAGTATGCTATCTAGGTTGCTAATAACTTTCCTTCCAAGGAGTAAGCGTCTTTTAATTTCATGGCTGCAGTCACCATCTGCAGTGATTTTGGAGCCCCCCAAAATAAAGTCTGACACTGTTTCCACTGTTTCCCCAGCTATTTCCCATGAAGTGATAGGACCAGATGCCATGATCTTCATTTTCTGAATGTTGAGCTTTAGGCCAACTTTTTCACTCTCCACTTTCACTTTCATCAAGAGGCTTTTTAGTTCCTCTTCACTTTCTGCCATAAGGGTGGTGTCATCTGCATATCTGAGGTTATTGATATTTCTCC
>SJYC01005296.1:0-10467 GCA_006408675.1 Madoqua kirkii | reverse complement strand
TGTTGAGCTTTAGGCCAACTTTTTCACTCTCCACTTTCACTTTCATCAAGAGGCTTTTTAGTTCCTCTTCACTTTCTGCCATAAGGGTGGTGTCATCTGCATATCTGAGGTTATTGATATTTCTCCAGGCAATCTGATACCAGCTTATGTTTCTTCCAGTCCAGCATTTCACATGATGTACTCTGCATAGAAGTTAAATAAGCACGGTGACAATATACAGTCTTGATGTCCTCCTTTTCCTATTTGGAACCAGTCTGTTGTTCCATGTCTAGTTCTAACTGTTGCTTCCTGACCTGCATATAGATCTCTCAAGAGGCAGGTCAGGTGGTCTGGTATTCCCATCTCTTTCAGAATTTTCCACAGTTTATTGTGATCCACACAGTCAAAGTCTTTAGCATAGTCAATAAAGCAGAAATAGATGTTTCTCTGGAACTGTCTTGCTTTTTCCATGATCCAGTGGATGTTGGCAATTTGATCTCCGGTTCCTCTTCCTTTTCTAAAACCAGCTTGAACATCAGGAAATTCACGGTTCACATATTGCTAAAGCCTGGCTTGGAGAATTTTGAGGATTACTTTACTAGTGTGTGAGATGAGTGCAATTGTGCGGTAGTTTGAGCATTCTTTGGCATTGCCTTTCTTTGGGATTGGAATGAAAACTGACCTTTTCCAGTGCTGTGGCCACTGCTGAGTTTTCCAAATTTGCTGGCATATTGAGTGCAGCACTTTCACAGCATCATCTTTCAGGATTTGAAATAGCTCAACTGGAATTCCATCACCTCCACTAGCTTTGTTCATAGTGATGCTTTCTAAGGCCCACTTGACTTCACATTCCAGGATGTCTGGCTCTAGACGAGTGATCACACCATCGTGGTTATCGGAGTCGTGAAGTTCCTTTTTGTACAGTTCTTCTGTGTATTGTTGCCACTTCTTCTTAATATCTTCTGCTTCTGTTAGGTCCATACCATTTCTGTCCTGTATCAAGACCATCTTTGTATGAAATTTTCCCTTGCTATCTCCAATTTTCTTGAAGAGATCTCTAGTCTTTCCCATTCTGTTCTTATAATAGGTAAGCCTAAAGCAAAATGACACAATATACATATTAGTGTATTAATCAGAGCAGACTTCCATAACCAAATGCTATAGACTAGGTGGTTTAAACAACAGAAATCTGTTCCTCATAATTCTAGTGGCTGAATAGTCCAAAATCAAGGTACTGGCCAGTTCATTTCCTGGTCAGAGCCAGTTTCCTGGCCCGTTGTTGTTCAGTCATTTAGTCATGTCTGACTCTTTGCAACCCCATGCACTGCAGCATGCCAGGCTTCCCTGTCCTTCACCATCTCCCGGAGCTGGCTCAAACTCATGTGCGTTGAGTCAGTGATGCAGTCCCACCATCTCACCCTCTGTTGTCCCCTTCTCCTCCTGCCTTCGGTCTTTCCCAGCATCAGGGTCTTTCCAGTGAGTTGGCTGTTTGCATCAGGTGGCCAAAGTATTAGAGTGTCAGCTTAGCATCAGTCCTTCTAATGAATATTCAGTACTAATTTCGTTTAGGATTGACTGGTTTGATCTCCTTGCAGTCCAAGGGACTCTAAGAGTCTTCTTCAACACCACTATTCAAAAGCATCACTTCTTCGGCACTCAGCGTTCTTTATGGTCCAACTTACGAATCTCTGTCCATAGTTCTTCAGGCACTCTGTCTATCAGATCTAACTCCTTGAATCTATTTGTCACTTCTACTGTATAATCGTAAGGAGTTTGATTTAGGTCATATCCAAATGGCCTAGTGGTTTTCCCTGTTTTCTTCAATTTAAGTCTGAATTTTGCAATAAGAAGTTCATGATCTGAGCCACAGTCAGCTCCTGGTCATTTTTGCTCACTTTATAGAGCTTCTTCATCTTCAGCTGCAAAGACTATAATCAATCTGATTTCAGTATTGACCTGATTTCCTGGCCTATAGACAGCCCCCTTCTCCCTTTGTCCTCATTAGACCTTTCCTTATGTGCACACAGAGCTATATCTCTCTCCTCTCCTTCTTATAATGTAAGTCTAGCTTCTTGGTTTAGATTCCAGCTTTAGGACCTCATTGAACTGTAATTACCTCCTCAAAGCCATATCTCCAAATACCATTACACTGGGAGTTTGAACTTCAACATATGAATTGGGTTGAGGGGAGGGAAGTGGGTGCAGTTTAGTCCATTGCATTTCAGTTCATTGCATTAAGCAAAGACAAAAATAGCCCACTTCAGGGGGAAAAAAAGAAATGCATAATTGCCAATAAAGAAGACTTAGTCTTTTCTGGACTAAGAAGAGAGGAAGAAAGAGGAAAAGGAAGGAAAGGATAGGATCAGATCAGAGTCTAAATAAGTAAGAGAGAAATCCAAAACAGTATCATGCAAAACAGAAAAATACTTTTGGACAATATTCAAATATATGATAAAAAGTTTTTTTAGATGTGAGCTCAAAAGGTACAAAGTGATACACAGAGTTTTGAAATCTTTTTAGGTGTACCCCTAAGGAGAGGGGAGATCTGAATTCAGACCATTTAACAAAAGGAACTACAGAGATGTCTTTTTTAAGCCTGGTATGGGGCACTGCAGGGAGATGAAAGGCCAGTTTCCAAAGATCTTGAATAATTCTGGACTAATCCCTACAGAGACTGGTGGGCATTGTGATATCACTTTACAATTAGGTTGTAATGTAGCAATAAAAATCAACACGGTCCTGCTGATGTATCGCAAAAACCATCACAGTATTGTAATTATCCTCCAATTAAAATTAATTAATCAATTTAAAAAATCACCACAGTTTGCATGTTATATACCTGCCATTTGAAACTGTATAATTCTGGATAAAATATTGGTGAGGATTACATTATTTTAAATACTGTACATTACATGAAAACATATCAATATTATTCTTCCTGACTTGCATAGGAGATTCCACATATAAGTGATGGCTCAGATGGTGGGGAATCTGCCTGCAATGTGGGAGACCCGGGTCTGATCCCTGGGTTAGGAAGATCCCCTGGAGAAGAGAATGGCTACTGGCTCCAGTATTCTTTCATGGAGAATCCCATGGAGAGAGTAGCCTGGCAGAACATGGAGTCGCGCAGAGTTAGACATGACTGAGCAACTGACTACCTGATGATAATTATTCTGTTGTACTATTTGAATTTTACATTATGCAGTTGACATCACGTAAATTTTACATTCTTTAATCAGTATTACATGACAGTGCTAGTCTACCTCAGCTCACACATGTGATTAATTCTAGGCACAATGTCCTCTTTATGGATTTGGAAGTAAAGTTTAAATTGAATCAGAGTAAGCTATTCTTAACCTCATCCAATGGAGGCAGATCCTAAAGTGGTTCTGCTCAAATCTGAACCAGTTTGTATGATTTCAGACTTTCTAACTGTCTCTAAAGTGCCTCGGCAGGGGGGTGGGGGGATGAGGGAGTGGTGGTGGAGGGGAGTCAGAATTTTTTCCATGTTATCCTATAGAATTAATTTTCCATGTTGTTCAGTGACATTAATTTGGATGTGAAGAGTAACCTTTGACTGAATTTTCTTAATGTGTTTGTATTTTTAAGATGTTCTCATTCTGGAGGTGAAGAACGTCTAGAAACCTCTTCTGCTAAAAAATTAACAGATATAGGTACTAGAAGAATCTTCTCTTTAGAGCATGACATTTTCCGGGAAAGTGTAAGGAAGTTTTTTCAAGAAGAAGTGATTCCTTTTCATGCAGAGTAAGTGGCACATTTTCTTTTAAAGTAATACACGTTAGAAGTCCAAGAAGGACTGTTTTCTAGAACGGTCTTTGTTGTTTCATAGAAACAGTACTGTGTTCAGTGCTTTGTTAACATTTTTACCATTGTTCAATATAATAGTGTAAGGTTACGGGATTCTTCAACTAGTTCAAAGGCTTTCCTGGTAACTCAGCAGGTAAAAAACCCTCCTGCCAATGTAAGAGACTCAGATTCAATGGCAGCCCATTCCAGTATTCTTGCCTGGAGAATTGCGTGGACAGAGGAGCCTGATGAACTAATTGGAAGCTACCATCCATGGTGTTGCAAAGAGTTGGACACAACGGAGCGCACATGCATGCATAAACTAGTTCAAAGCTTATTAAATGAATTTTAAAATATATAATTAAAAAATATATGTTAAGGGGCTCTCCTGGTGGTCCAGTGGTTAAGACTTCATCTTCCAGTGCAGGGGGTGCCAGTTCGATCCCTAGGCCCCCTCATGCCTTGTGGCCAAAGAACCAAAACATAAAACAGAAGCAATATTATAACAAAATCAACAAAGACTTTAAAAAATTAAAGATATTTATTTGTTGACTTAAGTTGATTGCCTGTTATTTCTCTAGCAAAGAAAAAAAAATGGATTTATTCAAGATGAGCAGGGAATTGCAGTTCAGGGTCTGCAACTGCAGTGATCTGTGTGCAAGCCCCCCAAAGCACGGGAAGGAGAACATGTTCATAGAGAGGAAAAGGAAGTTGGGAGGACTGGGATAAACACAGAGCCCATGGCTTTTCAGTGGCTGAGCCCTTGCTGGGAAAAAGGAGTCTTTCTTATTCCTGTTGGGCCCTACTGTCGTCACAGAGTATGAGAGCACCCCCTTTATTATCTTAGATTAAGGGACCATTCCTGTCCAAAATAATTCATAAATTCATATTGTAGCCATTTAAATAATATGAAAACACTTTCTGATATTAAAATGTTTTGTTATTTGCAGATGGGAGAAAGCTGGAGAAGTAAGTAGGGAGCTTTGGGAAAAAGCTGGAAAACAAGGACTGCTTGGTATCAATATTGCAGATCGCCATGGTGGCATTGGGGGGGACTTGTATTCATCAGCTATTGTTTGGGAGGAGCAGTAAGTATGAAAACATTTGAAGTTGAGTCTTGTTTTGTTATTTCTCCTTTCTGAGTTGATTTTAAAATGATTTCTAATCTTCTTATAAGATTGAAAAATCTCCTTTTAAGTTGATAAAGTAGTTGCTTCATTCTAATTGACCTATGTGACTGTTTCAGAGATTTCAGTTGATAAATGAGGAAAAGATTTGAACTGTCAATTCATCAAAAATGCAAATAGCCTTTTAAATGAAAAAGTTTACCCTTTCTACCATATTCATCAGCTATTGTTTGGGAGGAGCAGTAAGTATGAAAACATTTGAAGTTGAGTCTTGTTTTGTTATTTCTCCTTTCTGAGTTGATTTTAAAATGATTTCTAATCTTCTTATAAGATTGAAAAATCTCCTTTTAAGTTGATAAAGTAGTTGCTTCATTCTAATTGACCTATGTGACTGTTTCAGAGATTTCAGTTGATAAATGAGGAAAAGATTTGAACTGTCAATTCATCAAAAATGCAAATAGCCTTTTAAATGAAAAAGTTTACCCTTTCTACCAACCAGATGCAATTAAATTGTATCTAGAGATATATCATTTTGAGTACAAAAGGTAGTCCAAATGAAAAGTCATAATACCCAGTGCTGACAAGCTTGCAGGTAAAAGTGACTCATATACTCTTGGTAGCATTATATATTGGAGCAGTAAGTGCTTTGGTGATTAAAGTCATGGCTACATAAAAAATGAAAATATTTCTACTCTTTGGATGCCATTTTGGGGACTTTGTCTTTAGGAAATAATTTGTTAGGAAAAAAAAATAACAGCTATGTACTAACATCATTGCCTTGTTAGATTATAATGCCCCAAATTTGGAAGCAATGTAAATGTACAGCAGTGGAAGAATGAATAAGGATATTCATGCCATGACCACAGCTGTATTCAGTTAGTTCAGTCACTCAATCACGTCCTACTCTTTGCGACCCCATGGACTGTAGCATGCCAGGCTTCCCTGTCCATCACAAACTCCCAAAGTTTATTCAAACTCATGTCCATTGAGTTTTGTGAGGAGACAAGCTATCAGCACAGAATGTTAGTACTGCCCTTTGAACAACTATTTCCTGGCCACTGGCTGCCAGAAACATATTGAAGTGGATGATGAACACTTCAACAAAAGCTTCATACCTTTTGTGAGAAATGTATAGCCATAGACACTGACCCTCTAGGTGAAGAAAGAAGGATTATGTGGTCCAAATTGGTGGGAATGACAAACAGGGTTTCCCATGAAGCAAGGTGTCTTGACCCATGACCAAGTCTGCCTGCTACTTAGTGAGGGACAATCCTGTTATAGACTGAGGAAGACCAGAGGAAAAAAGAGCACATCTGTATGGGTTTGCATTGTGGATGCCAATCTGAGTGTTCTCAATATGGTCATTATTAAAAATAGGGAGAAGGATATCCCTGTACTTACTGATACTGTTGTGCCTCATCCCCTAGGGCCCAAAAGAACTAGCAGAATCCAAAAAATTTTTAGTCTCTCTAAAGAAGATGATGTCTACCAGTATGTTGTGAGAAAGCCTCTAAACAAAGAAGGTTAGAAACCTAGGACCAGAACACCCAAGATTCAGTGCCTGTTACTCCCCATGTTCTGCAACACAGACATCGGCATGTTGCTCTGGAGAAACAGCGAACTAAGACAAAGAAGGGAGAGGTTACAGAATATGATAAACTTTTGGCCAAGAGACTGAAGGAGGCCAAAGTAAAATGCCAGGAACGGTTTGCCCAGAGATGTTCTAAGAGTAACAAATAAATAAGATCAGACATCAAAAAAAAAACAAAACCTTCTAGTACTTGTTATTTTCTAATTAAGAGAGAAAAAAATAACCGTGTTGTGCTTTAAATTGTCTTCTCTTTTTTCTTTTTAAGAGCATATTCAAATTGTACAGGCCCAGGTTTTAGTCTTCATTCAGATATCATCATGCCCTATATTGCAAACTATGGTTCAGAAGAACAGGTTAAGCGCTTCATCCCCGAGATGGTTGCAGGGAAATGTATTGGTGCCATTGCAATGACAGAGCCTGGGGCTGGAAGGTAAATCAATTTTTAGTTGGTTTTGAAATCTCAGAAGCAAGGTCCTAACCACAAATATGAATGAGTATAGGCCTTGTTATGCTCTGTAAAAATTAGGCTACTCCATGAATCTCAATCAAATATTCATTTGTATAAATAGTTTAGAATATATCAGACATGATTTTTCAGTGCATTTGTGTGAACATTCCTAATATTAGTTAAATGTCAATTTTTATAATGATGTAGCAGTGTAAATTATCACAGTAGATACATAACAACATTTGCATAGTTTATTTTTTACCAATTAATGACTTTTTTTTTAATCAATTCTTTCAATTATAGTGATTTGCAAGGAATAAGAACAAATGCCAAGAAGGATGGAAGTGACTGGATTCTCAATGGAAGCAAGGTTTGTAAAGAATGGCTTCCATAACTCTCCTCTCTGGAGTCATAGTGTGGGTAACAAAGCCTTAAAGACTACTCATCACTGAGTCTTCTCAGATCTCTGATTCACATGGGAATTGTTTACTTGAGCTGGCACAGGAACTGAGCTGATTTGTTTTGGAGACAGTAAGAATTGTACAGCACTCATATTACCTGGGACATATTCCTCTTCTTTGTTCTGTTTCCTTGTTCTCCCACTAATATGGAAAATGTTTTAGCGTCCAGGCAGCCTTTTTCAAACCAGAAAAAGAGAAGGTGAGGCTTACATTGTCCAAATAGGGGACAAACAACAGTTAATGAATTTGATGTTGATCAAAAATGAGGGGAAAGACTTATTAATAAATATCAAGAAGAGTTTCAAAAGATCTTAAGAGAAAAAGTATTTTTAATAGAATTTAAAAGCCCTTCAACCTTTCTGAGCATCACGTCAATCCACTGATAGAATTGGAGAGCACCTGCGATTGAGATTATAGATAGGCTCAGAAGTAAATGTATCTTTTAGAGTCTCACACCACTGATGGCAGAGGTTTTTGTTTACCTAAATGGCACCCCACTCCAGTACTTTTGCCTGGAAAATCCCATGGATGGAGGAGCAAGGTAGGCTGCAGTCCATAGGATCACAGAGTCGGACACGACTGAACGACTTCACTTTCACTTTTCACTTTCATGCATTGGAGAAGGAAATGGCAACCCACTCCAGTGTTCTTGCCTGGAGAATCCCAGGGACGGGGGAACTGTCATCTATGGAGTCACATGGAGTCGGACACGACTGAAGCAACTTAGCAGCAGCAAACCTGTGTCTAGTATACACCCAGAAATGGCACCCTACTCCAGTACTCTTGCCTGGAAAATCCTATGGACAGAGGAGCCTGGTAGGCTACCGTCCACAGGGTTGCAAAGAGTCAGACACGACTGAGCAACTTCACTTTCACTTCAAAGATTTATTGATGACTGAGTGTTAAGTGAAGAAAAGATGTTCATTGTCTGCACTAAGGCTATCTTTCCACAAGTTTCAAAGACTACTGAACAACTAAAATGTCTTTCAACATTTAAAAATATTTTATTAGGGTTTTTTTTAGTGTTTCTTTTTAAAAACTTTTTTGCTGCACCGTGTGACATATGGGGTCTTAGTTCCACAACCAAGGATCACACCAGTACCGCCTGCATTGGAAGCACAGAGACTTAATCACTGGACCTCCAGGGAGGACCAAAAATTTTCTTATTTGTTTTCAACTAAGACCTTTGTGTTTGAAAAATCATAAGCTTGAATATTGTGATGCTGTTAAATTGCTATAAAACTTTCTAAACATCCAGTTTCTGTACTTATATCATCAAGGATTAATAACAGTTTGTGGACTGCCATCAATTTGATGAACACATTTTGAGTGGGCCCAGTTTTAAAGACCATCCAATTATCTAGTTTCATAATTAATTGATTTAGTTTAGGTTGCACTGAGTCTTTGCTGCTGTGTATAGGCTTTCTCTAGTTGCAGCGAGTAGGGGCTACTCTCCAGTTGTAGTGTGTGGGCTTCTTGTCGTGATGGCTTCTCTTGTTGCAGAGCATGGGCTCCAGGCATACAGGGCTTCAGTAGCTCCAGGATGCAGGCTCAGTAGTGTTGTATATGGGCCTTAGTTGCCCTATGACATGAGGAATCTTCCTGGACCAGGGATAGAACCTGTGTACCCTGCATTGCCCAGCATATTCTTAACCTTTGGATCACCAGGGAAGTCCACATAGTTATTATACATAAAAACAATCTGCAGTATCCAAAACATTGGGAAATGTGTCCTACTTCTCACTCTTTGAGAAGCTGATATGTATCATAAACTTTTAAAAGTTGGGTATAGAGTGTTTTATGCCTGTAAGAAAAAGGAAATTCTCTTTTTGTAGACTATCTTGAATAACTGATGTTTTTCAAACATGTCTGCATTCTCAGTATCTCAGTCATGTCTGACACTTTGTGAACCTATGGACCATAGCCCACCAAGCTCCTCTGTCCATGGAATTTTCCAGGCAAAAATACTGGAGCGGGTTGCCATTTCCTACTCCAGGGGATCTTCCTGACCCAGGGATTGAACCTGAGTCTCTTGCATCTCTTGCATTGGCAGGCAGATTCTTTACCCCTGAGCCACCTGGGAAGCCAAATATACTTTAAGAAGTATTAATCTGAGTTATTTTTCTAAGGATTATAATAAATAGGTGCTAACTATTAATATAATATATAACCAATTAACTCTCTGCACAAAAAGGGCTTGTTTTGGTGGAAGAGTACAGTATTTGGTCAAAAGTGAAATGGAAACTATGTTCTCCTAAGATTCCAAATTTCTAAGTCGTCCCAGTCTTCTCAGTTAGACCCTTCTGTGCGAACCACCCAGGAAAGTACCTCAGATTTTCAAAAGAACTATTAGACATAGTAAAAAATTTAAAGGAAGCGAAGTAAAGGAGCATGTAAGTAAATACATTACATCAATAAGATGGTTTAATATATACCTATCAAAGCATCAACACAAACTTTTTAATTGTATAAGAAAATAATTGTATTAAGTGAAAAGATTGTATAAACATTTAAATGAAATGCTCAGCTGGTAAAGAATCCACCTGCAATGTGGGAGACCTGGGTTTGATTCCTGGGTTGGGATGGTCCCCTGGAGAAGGGAAAGGCTACCCACTCCAGTACTCTGGCCTAAAGAAGTCCGTGGATTGTATAGTCTGTGGGGTTGCAGAGTCAGACACAACTGAATGACTTTCACTTCATGCATATAAAATGTAAATATAGAATAATTTCAACTATATTAAAAGAAAAAAGATCAGAAAGGAATTTCTCAATGATATTTGTATGATGGCTTCATGGAGGATTTTTTCCCCTTTTTCTTTGCAATACTGTATACTATCTACATCTGTAAAGAATGTTTGTTATAGGCATTCAATACCAAACAAAAAATAAATGATGCCCTCACTAGGGATAATCTCAGCCCCATAAAAAGTTTTGACTGTTATAATTAAGAAAGAAGTCAAAGTGATCTCATACAAAGAGAATTCTCTTGTAATTTTATTAGAAAAGAGGATCAGTCGTGGTGGAAATGCTCACATTAAGTATTAGTAACATAAA
>SJYC01005294.1:0-36974 GCA_006408675.1 Madoqua kirkii | reverse complement strand
GAATGAGGGCTGTAGACCAAAGGCTCTCCATTTAGTTCAAGCTGACATCAACAGACATCATGTAGCCCCAGCAATGACTTCAATGGAAGAGGCTTGGCTGGTAAACAGTGAAAAAGTAATATGCTGTTTCCTCTTCCCCAGAGATCCAGACCAAAACCACCATCATCCCCTTGGTTTCTGAAGGTAAAGCTATTTTTGAGTCTGAATTCATTTAAGAAAGTGTTTGCTAAAAGTCAGTCATTCTCACATCATCTTCAAGGTTTTAGGCCACATCAAAATTCTTCTTGTACAGTTATTTACTTAATATTTTTCTTTAAATTATTTTTGTTTATATTTAAGAGGAAACTGTACATCACTAGTGAAAATATAAAAAGTTTCTTTCTAATAGATATGGAAATAAACCAAGAGCTACTAAAGTTAAAAACACCCTCTCTATGCATCACTCCAAGGTCATCTGGTATACACTAGGGGCGCAAGGACCATGCTGTTGCCTTTAGGGCAGAAGCTGGACTAATACAGAAGAAATTGTGCCTTAAAAGTCCATCTCCATTGTCTTTACCAGTTTTAAAAGGTTGAACTGCATTGTTCTGAAAATCCTATCATTACTTAAGAGCTACTTTTTTTTTTAAAGGAGCTTAAAGCTCCTATTTTATTTGAAATACCCAGTTGTTCACAAACAGGACTTCAGAGCCAGAGAAGCAATGGAAATGTTTATATATGAAAAAAAAAAAAAAATCTGGGGACTCTCTTGGTGGTCTAGAGATTAAGACTCCACACTCCCAGTGCAGGGGGGATGGGTTCAGTCCCTGGCAGGGCAACTAAGATCCCACATACACAAGGTTCAGCCAAAGGGGAAAAAAATCCATCTGTTTCCAACGCAAGCAACTGGGGATTCTACCATACCCTGGATCTTGTACAAAGAATAATTAATGAATTAAGTTGCTGAATATAAATAATCATCCCCTTGTAACAGGTAGTTACAGGCATGTGATTTTGCTGCACAAAGGTTAATTTACAAGGGCAATTGGTTGGACTCAAACATAAACACATTAGACTAGCAATTGGAAATACCTAGAGTTAATCACAGTTAAGTTCTTTTGCCTACATAATCACATACTCATCAAACATAAAACTAAAAATATTAAACAAACCATTCAGTCCAGCCCCTGACAGGGTAGGACTGTTCCTCACAAAAGAAATTTAAAAATCAGAACAAAGATTTTCTCTAGTCGAGTGCTCAAAGTTCTACAGATCTGAATTTGTGCTATTACACACTCCATCAATCTTCAAGCTTGCCTATTCTCTCCAAGATAGTATCATTACATCCTCCTATTCTTCCACTCTCCTCTGAATTTTTCAAAGCTGGTTTGCCCATAGGGACACACCACTAGGGAAGATGCTCTGCAGTTAAAATTAGGCCAAACTCGGCAACACATGGGCCATGATTCAAGGGCACTATGAAGACAGACAACACAGGTGGTGAATTCAAGCTCAGGAGAAAAGTCTGCCTCTCAGAAAACAGCAACTGTATCTAAGAATGCAAAGAGACAAAGTCACACATACACAAACCTACCGCTTCTCATTATGCTGACCCCACAATTTCCCTTTTCAAATTTCACTCCTTCATACTTGTACCCTGTTGGGGAAAAAAAAAAAAATAACTTATCTTCCATCATTGGAGCAACTATTTATTTAATAAAGTATCTATGGTTTAAAGTAGATGGGCACAGAACAACTCTTGTCCAAACATACTGTATAACATCTTAGGTTCCCTGTGAAAGCAATAAGAAGAGTCATGACTTTTCATATTTAATTCTTCATAAGAAACCTGTGGGAATAATTGGGTGAGGTAGACTTCATCGAGCAGGAATAAGCCTTATGATAGCATGATATTCACATACACATTTCTTAAATTGAATTCAGAGAAGAATTGTTGCATTCCAAGAATGCTAGAAACTCCATAAATTCAAACTAAGAGCCCACTGTGAGCCACAGCAGAGAGCCTCCTTATTCCTGTCCACTTTTATTAACCTGCATTCTGTGTTTAAAAGCAGAAAAGAAAGACTGAAGTAATTATCAAGACACATCCATGCCTTGGACTCAGACTGAATTTGTATCAATTTTGATGAAGCAAGGTTAGTCCCTAATTTTCACAAAATCAACCTTTGGATATAACAGTTTCCATTATTTAATAAAGAACCATATCAGAATTTTAAATCCCTAAAATAGGGATCCTTGACTGCTCTCTGTTAAAGCAGAACAAATCTAAATCCTCTTTCCCAATCCTCATTGTTTTCCTTTTTTACTTTTCTTTCTTTTACCTAGAGTTTCCATTACTAAACCACCCTACTCATTTGTTAACACATGCGTCTTCCCCACAAAGGTGAAGGTAAGTTGACAGCATTCTTAGCTCTGGTCCCAATGTGCCATCATCAAAGGTAACATCCGAGTGCTGAAGAATATTTACTAACTTTTAACTTAAACTGACAAGCAAACTATTAGCAAAAGTCATTCACATAAATTTCTTTACTAAATGTCCCCAAATTTAATGAGTTGTTTAAAAGAACAGCTCCATGCAGATGCCTCATTTTGCACACTGATTTACTCAGACTGCTTTCTTCTCATTTTCCCCCAATGCCGCCCCAGAATTTTTATGAGAATATGTGAGTAACAGCTCTGATTACCTGTTGGAGTGGTCACCATGCATTCTTTATATGGCAGCTGATTCAATCCTTCTTCCACAACAAGTCTGATCTAGAGAGTCAAAGAAGAATAATTTGAAAACTTGCTAAGAATCTTCTGTTATCTGTTAGCCTCAGGAGTTTAACACCAGGCAAAAGGTCAGCAACATACTAGGCAAGGACTTAAATTATAGTAGTAGGAAGGGAGATCTTATCATGTGTTAGAGTCAGTTCAGTTCAGTTCAGTTCAGTTCAGTCTCTCAGTCATGTCCTACTCTTCATGACTCCATGGACTGCAGCCTCTCTGTCCATCACCAACTCCCGGAGTTTACTCAAACTCATGTCCATTGAGTCAGTGATTCCATCCAACCATCTCATCCTTTGTTCCCTTCTTCAATCTTTCCCAGCATCAGGGTCTTTTCAAATGAGTCAGCTCTTCGCATCAGGTGGCCAAAGTATTGGAATTTTTGCTTCAGCATCAGTCCTTCCAATGACTATTCAGGACTGATTTCCTTTAGGATGGGCTGGTTAGATCTCCTTGTGGTCCAGGGGACTCTCAAGAGTCTTCTCCAACACCACAGTTCAAAAGCATCAATTCTTTGGTGCTCAGCTTTCTTTGCAGTCCAACTCTCACATCCATACATGACCACCACTGAAAACACCATAGTCTTAACTAGACAGACCTTAGCTGGGAAAGTAATGTCTCTGTTTTTGAATATGCTATCTAGGTTGGTCATAACTTTCCTTCCAAGGAGTAAGCATCTTTTAATTTCATGGCTGTAGTCGTCATCTGCAGTGATTTTGGAGCCCCCAAAATTAAAGTCTGTCACTGTTTCCAGTTTCCCTATCTATTTGCCATGAAGTGATGGGACAGGATGCCATGATCTTAGCTTTCTGAATGTTGAGTTTTAAGCCAACTTTTTCACTCTCCTCTTTCACTTTCATCAAGAGGCTCTTTAGTTTCTCTTTGCTTTCTACCATAATGGTGGTGCTATCTGCATATCTGAGGTTATTGATATTTCTCCCGGCAATCTTGATTCTTGCTTATGCTTCATCCAGCACAGAATTTTGCATGATGTACTCCACATATAAGTTAAATAAGCAGGGTGACAATATACAGTCCTGACATATTCCTTTCCCAATTTGGAACCAGCCTGTTGTTCCATGTCGAGTTCTAACTGTTGCTTCTTGATTTAGATACAGATTTCTCAGGAGGCAGGTCAAGTGGTCTGGTATTCCCATCTCTTGAAGAATTTTCCACATTTTTTTGTGATCTACACAGTCAAAGGCTTTGGCATAGTCAATAAAGCAGAAGTAGATGTTTTTCTGGAACTGTTAGATTTTCTGTTAGATTCAAAGATAGAACCAAATGTCAAGCTGCTTGCTGCTAAGTATCCAACCTTGGTGTGGCACGTGATTGTCACTAAAAGGCTCAAGTATGCCTTTTGATTCTCATTCAGTTAGTCCAGGCTATATTATGAGAAATGCAAAACCACAGCAAGTGCAAGAGTCATGGCAGGAACACTTGGACATAATATACTTCTGGTAACTCTGCAAATAGTGCCCACCAGGAACTGCTTTGCCTTGTTTAGTACTTTGAAATTATTAAGTTGGATGCTTTTTAACAAAGGCCCACCATGATGCGAAATAAATCTTGAATTTCTTAGGAGGAAATAAATGAGTGGATGGAACTGAACCAATTTACTGAGCTAGAAGTAGGATACAGTTGAATGTATTAGGACTTCCCAGCTTAAAAAAAAAGGCTCCTAATGATCTTAATGTGCACAAAGCAAAGAATACATCACAACTACAAGGAATATCCTCCAAAACCCATCAGATATTCTTATGAACATCCAGAGGCCACTACAGAAAGGCAGTGCTAAGTCTGTAGAGCACATTTTCTCCAACCAGTGTTACATTACTGATTAAGAACAGCAGGGAGAAATGTCATGCTCTATGCTCTGTTATCACAACAAAACACCCTGCTGCCATTAAAATGATAAATGTTAAATGGGCTGCATTGTGTCAACCTGGAGTATCAGAGGGTCCGGGAACCTCATGAATCCTGTGTGTATGTGTGCATACTCATGTCTAGACACCACCATCTGTGGAGATTAATGTTTCTTATGAGCAAAGAACAAAGAAAGAAGAGGATCATTCTCTTTGAAGAACCTTATTTTCCTTCTAGTAATACTCCTCTAAAGAGTCTTACCACCTGCCCATCTCCTCCTACTTTGGGATAAGAATTAGTGTGTCCAAGCTTTCCAGGAGAACATAAACCAGAAGAAGGGTTTAACCTCTCTCAAGAGTTAAAATTCAAAATCTGAGTGCCAGGAAGCCAATCCTGACAAATTCAGGAGAGAATTACTGTCAACTGTAACAGGACCCTTGTGCTAGAAGAGACAGTATACTAGAAATTCCCATCATCAGAAACCTCAACAGCTCCAGTCCCTACCACAACCACAACTGACCTTCCACACCCCCACATCCCCAATATCAGGACCTTCAAACCAACTGCAGAGAACAGAGAGGTCCAAAATTACCATCCACTCAGGTGAATTTTGCCTTGGGTCCTTATTATCTCATTTGACTAAGACATAATGCCTCCCCTTTCAAGCAAGCATTTTATAATAACTATGATCTTAATTCCTATATTCTATAGGAAAATGGCACATGGAGAGCAAAAGAAAGAAAGAGAGAGAAATCATTTTCTATCAGTGAACACCAAGATCTCTGTTTTCCCCCACAGCAGCCACTGACACAACTGTCTTGAACCCTTTGGTTTGATAAAAGCAAAAAGAATAACCTATCACTCCAAGAATGTCAACTACATTTATCTTGATGCAATCCAAGGATTTTTACTGCCCCTGGAAGCTCAACTAGAAGTGGCCTTTGAACCAAGAATACGTAAAAGTCAAAAGGAGAATATGTGCTGTCTACACTCTTTTGGAATAAAGATTTCCCTAGGAAAAAATGCAAATGAAGAGTTTCATACCTCCCCCTACCCAATATCATCACATTCCCTTTAATAATCTATCTTCTACTATCTGGTTATAACTATAAGTTTAATAAGTCACTTTTCTTTCTTTCCCAGACTAAACAATGAGAACAGTATTTATACTGTAAACCACACAAGATCAGGGACCATGTCTTTATGCTTTACCACTGAATCTCCTCCCACCTACAACACAGTCTGGCACAGTGTCTGACTCAGATGAGTTCAATGTATATTTCACGAAGTGATGAATACTGGGAACCACAGTAGAACATGTGTCAACCTCATTCCAAGCACTAAACAAACTTAGATATACACACAAGAAATAACAGGACTTACCTAAGACAGCCCAATTTGGCCTGAGATCCTCTCAGATGACACTAGCTAAACAGAATTGGGCTTGGTCAATTCTTAACAGGAATTACCTAAGTGTATACAGTATCCACAGGTTACTACAGAAAATAAGAGGCAAAATAGATATCCATTCCCATGTAAACTATAAGATAGCCATTAGCTTTTGTGCATTCTATGGACACTACAAGGGCAACTACCAGGTCTCTTTACATCTTTGGTTTCCTTTTAATTTACATCACTTCACTGACCTAAGAAGAGGTACTTAAGACTCAGGACCAAGTTACCAAGATCCACTCGAAAAGTAGTGGTACATCAGAACTATAGACAGTGAGCTTGTAGACAATGATTTGAGGTGAATGGGATTGAAGCAGAGTTTTAATGCAAAAGTAGAAACACTTGCAAAGTCTAGCAAGATGTTACTTGGTACCATCTCTCTCAACCCCAGAATATTCTCAAACAAAAAGCCCCTTGGGCTACTATGATTATAACACTAGGAACAACAATGAAATGAAGATTGAAAGCCTCCATCCACCTACCAAACGATCCGCAGAAAACATGAAGTCCCCTCTACTGGCTGTCCTAAAAAAAAAAAGTACAAGTTTTAGTCTAGATTAGAGCTTTAAAGTGAAATATTACTTGACATATGCATAGTAACATGGATATTAAAACCTACTACATGATAAAAGCTTACCTGTAATAGACATTATTGAGACATGATATTTTTCACTAGGATACAGGAACTTAAATGGAATGACTTCATAAATATTATTGAAAATGCTCATATGATATCATTAGAGACAGAAATTGAAAAGATCATGTAGTCTCCCACTGAACTGCTCAAGTATATACTCTTCAACCAGGAGATGAACAAGTTTCTCCTGGAAAATGGCAGCATATCCAGAGCTCAAGTTAAGAAAAAAAAAATTGCAGTAAGAAAACCAGGTTCTCCCCATTCTCATGCACCATTCACCCCAATTTAAAATCCTTATTACCAACATAAGTAACTGTCTACTTTGCCTCCAATTCTTTTTGGAATGAGAACTGTACAAACAAGTTAATCCTCTTTTTGTTATTGCTTCCAAGAACACATAACCTAATTAACAAGACCTCTCTCTCAAACTATTGATAAATTGTTCCATTTTTCAATCAAATCGCTTATTCCAAAGATCTGTCTACCAATATCCTGTACAATTCCTTCTGGTCAGTATTTTCAGATCCTGAAGTACCCAAGTAATAATAATCCAGGGTTGCACCTACCCACAAACTGTTAAATAGCCAAAGGGGAAATGTTATAAGGCTGACATTTTTTTCTTTTGTAAAAATCTATTATTGTTCCTCCTCCTTCTCTTAGGTAACTTAAATGATCTGACTGATTTACAGTTTCTATACTTAAAAATCCCCATCTGCCTGCCCATTGCATACCTAAAATATTCCCCAACATAGCATCAAATGGCATATGTGAGCATATATTATCTCAGTATACCATTAATCACAGCTCTTTTTCAAGCTGCATTTACTTTCTCTGACAGGAAAAAGCAATGAAATGTCCCTTACACAAATGGAGTTAGGTTTCTTAGAGTATCCACAGTTCTTTCATTATTACAGATACTAACTCTCTAAAATAACTGCAAGAATATAGGTCTAGGTCTATATTCTTTATATATAAATACTCCCTAAACTCAGAAAACTCTATCCACATGACTACACACAGAGAGCTCATTTAAAACAGGCTTTAGGGGCTCCCCTGGTGGCCCAGTGGTACAGAACTGCCTGCCAGTGCAGAAACACCAGTTCAATCCCAGACCCAGGAAGATCCCACATGCAGCAGCGCAACTAAGCCCGTGTGCCACTATTGAGCCTGTGCTCCAGAGCCTAGCAGCCAGTGTGACACAACTATTGAAGCTCACACACCCTAAAGCTCATGCTCCACAACAAGAGAAGCCACTGTAATGAGAAACCCCCGCATGGCAGCTACAGAGTAGCCTCCACTCACTGCAACTAGAAAAAAGCCTACATAGCAATGAAGACCCAGCACAACCAAAATAAATAAATAAATAAAGCAGGCTTTGTTTTATGTATTGTGGTTTTCAAATGAAAATATACTATTACATCAGCACCTTTCATTTCTATAAGTCTTCATAACATGCTTGTCAAAGAAGTAAAAGTCAGTGAACTACAAAAAAAATACTGAAGACTACTACCCTGTTTGGTAGACCTACACAAATTTGTCTAAGCAGCCAGAACACAATTTTTCAATAGGGTAGAAAAGTCTGGATTCTTTAAGAAAAGTCTTAAAAAAATATCCAGCAATATATTTTGAGAACACACCTGAAATACTTGTCTTTAATTTCTGATCAGTTACACATAAATATATTACAAAGAAAAGTTATATTAGGTTAAGTGATTGGAGTTGCTCAAATTCATTATTTTACTTTAGAATGAAACATTTTAACATCTTCACACTCTCCTTAAAAATATCAGCTTCAGTTGACAACTTTTGCTTGATAAACATTTCTCTACATTCCAAAAAAAGTACACGATGTGAGAACCTAATAAGAACTATCATATCTTGATACTTATTTAACTTCCAGTAAAACTCAAAGTCATCCCACTATAAACAGTAATTACTAACCTTACACTGCTGTTTTTGACAGACTTCAGACTCATTCCATTTACTTTGAATCAATTTAGAAGTTAAAGTGAAGCTAGAATACAATAAGTTGGTTGCATTTTGAACAAAACCCACAGTGGTCTTCAATATCCACATCTAAATCCTTTACATTGTTAACACCAGAGTTTCATTAAGCAGATATTTCCTGTTAGATCAATCAAGCTGCATATAATCTCTAGGCTCCTATTTTAGACCCAACACTGGACTAAAACATGTGTTAAAAAGATGTTTTAATGTAAACCAGATCCCAGGTCTTATTCACTCCATATACTTGGTTTCAAATCACAACTCTATTCACCTCTGTCTCAAAACCATTCTTTAAAAAAATTTATCATACTGTAAACAAAGTTTTGAGAGACATTTTAATCATTTTGTATCTGATAACTTTCCCAAATAAAATCTAAGACAAGATCATCACAAAACAACAAACACACTGACACACACCCCTGGATTATTGAATAATATATTCAAAACAGTGATATCCAGGTGCTCATAATTCAAAGCACAGAAATCTAATTAATGTTGAGAACCTTTTAAGTTCTGTGAACTCCAAATAGGATTAATAATGCAGACCTAACCATATCTGAGAAAAATGTCAGCTTATCTTGACAATTTGCCCAACAAATGTGCCACACACCTGTAGTAACAAAATGAAAGCCAAAGATACCATTAAAAAAAAAATAGTTCACAGTGAAACAACAAAAGAATGAGAATCATGCCAGAAACCATATCTCACTTCAATGTGGATTTGGTAAATTGGACTCTTCCCTACTTAAGACAGTGTATAAAGCACTTTAAAGTTTCCAGAGAAGCTACAGCAATTGTATATAGTTTAAAACATGGACATCTCAAAGCAGATCCAAACCAAGATGAAATCAGGAGAAATCTCTGACCTTTGTTTCAAAATGGGCCAGTAGGTATTTACTTATCATCCACAACATATAGAACTATGAGAGGAATGTTTTACAATATGAAAAAATTAAGACTTCAAGTAGAGATCTTCTCCCCTCTTCTTACTAGACCTCACTACCACTACTAACTACTTTGCTGTTGCTGCTACTACTACTACTACCACCACTAGAGGAATTCTCTAGTATTTTGAAGACATCCTTTCCTGGGGCAATTACAACTTCAATTTCTACAGCAGAAACTGACATTTGATCATTATCTGCTACTTTTTTTTTCATTTTTAAAAAATTTATTTATTTTAATTGGAGGTTAATTACTTTACAATATTGTATTGGTTTTGCCATACATCAACCTGCTACTTATCTATTCAAAATAAACTTGAAAACCTCACCTCTTTATAAGAAAAATCATTTTAATAACTATACACACACACACACACAAGCATTCAGATTTATTTAGAAGGATTTACTTAAATGGTCCAAAAGTAACAACAGGTACCAGTTCAAAAGCATCAATTCTTCCGCACTCAACTTTCTTTATAGTGCAACTCTCACATCCCTACATGACTAATGGGAAAACCATAGCCTTAACTAGATGGACCTTTGTTGGCAAAGTAATATCTCTGCTTTTTAATAGGCTGTCTAGGTTGGTCACAACTTTTCTTCCAAGGAGCAAGCGTCTTTTAATTTCATGGCTGCAATCACTATCTGCAGTAATACTGGAGGATCAAAAAAATAGTCTGCCACACTTTCCACTGTTTCTCCATCGATTTGCCATGAAGTGATGGGACCAGATGCCATGATCTTTGTTTTCAGAAAGTTGAGCTTTAACCCAACTTTTTCACTCTCCTCTTTCACTTTCATCAAGAGGCTTTTTAGTTCTTCTTACTTTCTGCCATACGGGTGATGTCATCTGAATATTTGAGGTTATATTGATATTCCTCCCAGAAATCTTGATTTCAGCTTGTGCTTCATCCAGCCCAGTATTTTGTGTGATATACTCTGTATATAAGTTAACTAAGCATAGTGACAATATACAGCTTTGATGTACTCTTTCCTATTTGGAACCAATCTGTTGTTCCATGTTAATTTCTAACTGTTGCTTCCTGACCTGCATACAGGTTCCTCAAGAGGTAGGTCAGATGGTCTGGTATTCCCATCTCTTTCAGAATTTTCCACAGTTTTTTGATATTTCTCCTGGCAATCTTGATTCCAGCTTGTGTTTCTTCCACTCCAGCATTTCTCATGATGTACTCTGCATAGAAGTTAAATAAGCAGGGTGACAATATACAGCCTTGACACACTCCTTTTCCTATTTGGAACCAGTCTGTTGTCCCATGTCCAGTTCTACCTGTTGCTTCCTGACCTGCATACAGATTTCTCAAGAGGCAGGTCAGGTGGTCTGGTATTCCCATCTCTTTCAGAATTTCCCACAGTTTACTGTGATCCACACAGTCAAAGACTTTGGCATAGTCAATAAAGCAGAAATAGATGTTTTTCTGGAACTCTCTTGCTTTTTCCATGATCCAACAGATGTTGGCAATTTGATCTCTGGTTCCTCTGCCTTTTCTAAAACCACCTTGAACATCAGGAAGTTCACGGTTCACGTATTGCTGAAGCCTGGCTTGGAGAATTTTGAGCATTACTTTACTAGCATGTGAGATGAGTGCAATTGTGCGGTAGTTTGAGCATTCTTTGGCATTGCCTTTCTTTGGAATTGGAATGAAAACTGACCTTTTCCAGTTAAATGCAAATGTATGTTTTCTATGAATATGTATTTGTGCATATATACATATGTTTCTTAATCTTTCCACTGAAAGAACTTGGGAAGAGTGACACTTCATTAGCATTATCTACAAGTCCTATTTAGATCCTAGTTTCAGAAAGTTAGGAATCATGACTTTGTATAGATTCTAGGTACCTCCCCACAAAGTAATTATTGAAAAGGGAAGACTATTTCGGAGTAACTTCAGAGTGGAGACACCTGGCAGGCTTAGTCTTAATAAATAAAGTGGTTAGATTTAACACAATCAATAATGGGATGAATGGTCATCATGTGCCCCCCAATAGGATTCAACGATATCTGGGGGGGTGGGAATGTATAATCTAGGACTAATGGTAAGAAACACTAGAATAACTCAAATTGAGAGGAATTTGGCAAAATGATTGGCCTAGCATTTGCAAACCATCAATGGCTGGAAAGTCAAGGACTGAGGTAATGTGCCAGGTTGAAAGGTAAGACAATAGGTGTAATATAATCCAGCATTAGATCCCTTACTATTCAAAAACTTTACTGGGACAATTAGCAAAATTTGAATGGGATTTTCTGAGAGATTGCTAAATAGGAGTTCTCTGTGTTACTCTTGCATCTTTTTTGTAGTTTTAAAAAATGTTGAAATAAAATATTAAAAATCAAATAACCAGAAGTTTTGGTCACTTATGGTGTAGCAGGGCTTCCCTGGCAAGTCAGCTGATAAAGAATCCACCTGCAATGCAGGAGACCCTTGTTCAGTTCCTGGGTCAGGAAGATCTGCTGGAGAAGCGATAGGCTACCCACTCTTGCATTCTTGGGCTTCCCTGGTGGCTCAGATGGTAAAGAATCTGCCTGCAATGTGGGAGATCTGGGTTCGATCCCTGGGTTGGGAAGATCCCCTGGAGAAGGGAACAGCTACCCACTCCAGTATTCTGGCCTGGAGAATTCCATGGACAGAGAAGCCTGGTGGGCTATAGTCTATGGGGTCACAAAGAATCGGACACAACTGAGCAATGTCCAATTTTTCACTTTCACGGTGTAGCAGATATCCTTAGGGCAAACCTTCACTTCCCAGCATTCCTACTTCCACTTCGGTTTCGGTTTGCATGGATTTGTTTTCTTGTCAGCTCAGTGATGCATTTGAAAAGATATGCTTTATCCAGTATTTTCAGTTGTCTACAGTAGAAGAAATATATAGAGTATCTAATTCACAATGCTACGGGAAATTCTAGCCTCGTATATTTTAATACAGTTGACCCTTGAACAACCTAAGGTGGAAAGGTGCTGACCCTCTGCACAGTGCATGTAACTTTACGCCAGCCCTCCATATCAGCAGTTCTGCAACTGCGGATTTAACCAACTGCAGATTGTGTCATACCTATGGGAAAAAATCTGCACATAAATGGGCCTGTGAAGCTCAAACTTGTGTTGTTCAAAGGACTAACTATATATTTTTGTTCCATTTTCCCCTATTCTTTTCTTGCAAAATATCAACGTATGTGTATTTTCTTTGATCTGGCAAGTTCTCTCTACTCCTTTAATTTTTTTGTTCAGTTTCCTCATTCCTCAAAATTTGTTTGCTCAATTTTTTCATGCCCCCAATTGCATTTTCAGCAGCATCTAATTTTCAATTTCCTTTTTGCTAATTCGTCCATTTTTCATTTCTGGTGTGACTTAATTTCTTATGTTTCTTTAATGAGTGCTGCCAGCTTAATATTTTTCTTACATTCTATTATTTCTACTTTGAGCATTTATTTTGGTAGCCACTATTTTATAAAGTCTCTATCCTAATTTTTCACCTGCTTCATGGTAAAATATTTCTCATTTGAATCAATTTTCAGTTTTGTCATATTTCTAGTAATATATTTTCTTATATTGAGAGGGCTCAATCTAGTTTCTTCCTAGTTATTACTAGATTTTTAGTGCCAGCTCGGTTGTGAAAATATGGGAAGAGCCTTGAAGAATGAAACATAGACATGCCTTGAAGATATTATAGGTTCAGTTCCAGACATCACAATAAGGCAAATACCACAATAAAGTGAGTCATATGAATTTTTTGGTTTCCTACTGCATATAAAAGTTACATTTGCACTATGTTGTAGTCTATTAAGTGCACAATAGCATTATGTCTAAAAAGAAAATCTTAATTAAACAATACTTTATTTCCAAAAGTGCTAACCATTATCTGAGACTTCAGCAAGTCATGGTAACATGAAAGATCACTGACTGCAAGACACTATAACAAATGCAGTAACAAAACTTGGAAATAGTACAAGAATTACCAAAATATGACCCAGAGACATGAAGTGAACAAATGCTGTTGAAAAATGGTGGTAACAAGTGTGCTCAATGCAAGACTGCATAAGCCTTCAATTTGGTTTAAAAAACTGTGGTGTGTGAAATGTAATGAAGTGAAGCACAACAAAACAAGGTGTGCCTTTAGTCGGTGAGTAGCTTCAGTTTCACCTTGTCTCTGTCCACCTACTACCCCCTCTGCTCTCTCCCAAGTAAACTAGTGTCCACTAGAGGAGAACAGAAATTTTTCCTGCCTACTGCAATGACATACTTTATCCCATAAGCCATTATACAGTGGTTTAGCTACTTCTCTTTAGCTACCAAAATAATTTATGACTGCAAGACTAATTACCATAGCAGCAGTTTACTGACAGCAAAAGAAGTAAAAAAGAAGTGGTAGAGATGGCATGTCACTGGATTTGCTCCGTTATCTCTGCCCTAAAACACTCCGTCATGTCACAATGGGATATTCATGCAGCACAATGGACACACAGACACACCTGGACCACACCAGCTCAAGGGACGGCACGGCCAGTGTGCCTGAAAGCATTGAGCGTAGTGAGGTGAGGTCGGGGGAGGAGGTAGTGTCCAGTTCACAGAGGACCACAGGCCATGACGAGGAGCTGGCATTAATTCTAAATAAAAGAGGAAACCACTGGCAAGTTTTAATCAGGGAATATATACCTGACTTCACAAATAAGGAGTAAGAGTTGAAGTAAGGAATCCAGTTTGAATGGTATTTTTATAATCTAGACAAGAAATTAGACCAAGGCATTGGGGCCAGTGGAGAAGGAATGAAATCAATGGATGCGTCATCATCTAGGAGGTACAACCAAGACTACTGTTGGATATGAAAGGGGAAAAGGAGAGGGGGAAGGATTCAAAGATGTCTTATAGTAATTTTTCAAAAAAAGGAGGAAAATGGAGAGTTGTAAGAAAGGAGAAACGTTTTCAAGGGGAGGGTATTTAGCATTAGAAATATGTATTAAATGAATGAATGAATGAAGACAATATCAATCTTTGTCCTC
This sequence comes from Madoqua kirkii, assembly GCA_006408675.1. Lineage (NCBI taxonomy): Eukaryota > Metazoa > Chordata > Mammalia > Artiodactyla > Bovidae > Madoqua > Madoqua kirkii. The sequence continues at coordinate 22,289 of SJYC01005294.1, read as the reverse complement.
AAACTGTGGGGAAACAGATAAGCAAGAAGGAACTTTCTATCAAACGTGCTAAGTGCTATGATTAGGAATATGCAGAAGCTGGAGCAGGATATGAGTATGGCACCTGAACCACGCTTTGGAGATCAGAGAGGACTGCCTGGAGGAAATAACTGTCGTTTGAAAGAGGAACCAGTGGCAAGAAAGAGCTATGTGCTTTCCAGGAGCTTCAGAACGGCTTAGACAGAAAGCAAAGCATGAAGTAGAGAAGGGATGGAGACATTAAGGCAATCAAGGAGTTGGAAGCCTTTTAAACCATACTCAGAATTTGGTCCTTACCCAGAGGGCAACAGGGTGTCAAGCTATATAAACAGGGAAAGTCAATGGTACCTATTTCCCTCCTGCTCATATTTCACTGTCAGGAACTAGAAATATGACCCCACTCAGCTGCGTGGACTGTGGAGTGGGGTCCCTGCATGCTCAGGAAGGGAGAGGAAGGAGTTAGCACTAGCAATGTCTACCAAAAAGGGAGAATGATTATTATACAGACTACATAGTATATCTCAAGTATCCACATTCATTCTCCCTTCAGTAGAAAAGACACAGAAACAAAAGTTTTCACAATACGATCATTAAAGTTCTGCTCTATGCATATATCCATCTACTGCTATCGTGATGAATAGGATATGTATACACCGTCATCAGATCTGTTCCTTACATAAGAACTGACTCATTGGAAATGACCCTGGTGCTGGAAAAACCGAAGGCAGGAGGAAAAGGGGACAACAGAGGATGAGACGGCTGGATGGCATCGCCGACTCCCTGGACATGAATTTGAGTGGGGAAGGACAGGGAAGCCCGGCGGGCTGCAGTCCATGGGGTCACAAAGAGGCGGCCACGACTGAGCGGCTGAACAGCAACTGCCTCAAGTGCCTGAACAGTTGAAACTGAGGGACATAAAAAGCCCAGCATGGGCTTTTTATGAAGAAAACGTGAAGAAAACCAGCCAGATTTGTTAAGACACCGCCGACAGAGAAAGCTGTGGTTCCAACTCTGACCTCCGGAAGAAAGCAGCCCCGAGCGCAGATGCTTCAGGTTGCTGGGCCGGCCTCCAGCTGCTTCCCCCTATGCTGAGTGTGTGCGTGTGTCCCTCAAAGGGAACAGGATAGGGATTCGCGTTTTTAATCAGTTATTTGTTTATTGAATGTTTGGCCGTGTGCAGTCCTCGCTGCCACAAGGCCCTTCTCTAGCCGCGGAGGGCTGGGGCTCCTCTGGCCGTGTGTGCAGACTTCTCACCGTGGTGACGTCTCTCGTGCAGAGCACATGCTCCAGGGTGTGCAGGCTTCAGTAGCTGCAGCACAAAGGGTCAGTGGCTGTGGTTCCCGGCTCTAAAGCACAGGCTCAATAGGCACACAGGGCTCAGTTGCTCTGCAGCTAAAGAGCAATGTAGGATCCTCCAGGATCGGGGATTGAATCCACGTCTTCTGCACTGGCAGGCGGATTCTTTACCCCTGAGCCCCGGGAAGCCCCAAGGGATTGATTTTTAACGAGGATATGATTCTCCTTAGTAACTGTAAAAACTACTTTTGATAGGAAAAGTCCAGACTCAAGCTGACATGAACTCTGTAGACATTACTTGAACTATGCTGCTTTTGCTACTGTTTAGGTGAAGAAACAAGACATGTGCTTTGGTTTAAACAGAAGCCCGGTTAACCCCAGATTCCAACACTTACAGCTGTGTGATCTTGGGCAATAAACTCAAACATTGTGAGCCTCAGCTTACTCATCTAGAGGATGATCATATTAATGAGTATTTTATTATGTTGTCTTAAGGATTAATTTTTTAAGACCTATAAATCACATAATACCATGTTTGCCATGTGGTGAGAGCTTAACAGGAGCTCCTATGACCTCATTTTTCAGTTCTCTGCGCTGTTGTACTTTTTGGATAAAATTTCAAATTTTTAAAATTTAATATTACAAATTCAAAATAACTTCAGTTATTTCAAATGCTCAAAAGAATCACTGTAAGCTGAAGAATTTATACAAAGTTCATTTTAATGAACAAATTTTGTTATTTTAAAAAAAGCATGAATGCTATCGTGGTCAGATCTTTTTTCATAAAGCTCTGATGAGTAAAATCAAATGTTTGCCACATGTTTTCCCATCTGCCAAGAACTACAGATGTCCTGGCATCTGGTGCAGTGATACCCACAGCCATATTCACAGGCTAAAGGGCTTTTGGAAACTAATGTGTAGATTCAGAACTCACTGTGTTTGGAGGCTCGAAAAGGTCCTCAAAAAATTATAGGCCTCAGGCTTGGCTGTGTCCACTGATGATCCCCTAAGGTAGACCCCAGAACTCAATGCTGGGTGCACTGGAGACATTAAGTGAAGGACTCTTCACAGTATGCTGTCTTCCCTGTAGCTTGGACAGTAAAGAATCCGCCTGCAATGCAGGAGACCTGAGTTTGATCCCTGGGTTGCAAAGACCCTCTCGAGAAGAGAATGGCCATCCACTCCAGTATTCTTGCCCGGAGAATCCCATAGACAGAGGAGCCTGGTGGGCTACAGTCTGTGGGGTCACAAAGAGTCAGACACAACTGAGCAACTGACACTACTATGTTCTGCACGGTCTCCAGGAAATTTGATCCTTACCAGGGTTCTTGTGATAGAACAGGTTACAAAGGAAGAGGTTCAAAAGTAAGCAGTGCCTGGGCAAGACCCCTTAAACAGCAGTTACATAAAACAAAGCCGAGTAAACATAAAAACACATCAGGTTGAAAAACAGTGCATCATAATCTATGCAGAGTTATCAGGTTGCAGATTTTAGGAAAGAAAGAAGAAAAGAACAGTGAAAGAAACTCACACTCTGAAATCAAGCTTCAGAAAACAATAAGGGTGAAGTAATAGTGCATTAAGCAGAGTCCTCTGTGTTACAGTATGTTCTTATTAGATCTATTCTATACACATTTTATACACAGCATCTATAGTGTATGTGTATAAATTCCAACCTCCCAATTTCTCCTACCCTACCTCTTTCCTCCTTGGTATCCATATATTTGTTCTCTACATTTGTCTATTTCTACTTTGCAAATAAGATCATCTATACCATTTTTCTAGCTTCCACATGTATGTGCTAATAGATGATATTTGTTTTTCTCTTTCTGACCTACTTCACTCTGTATGACAATCTCTAGGTCCATCCACATCTCTACAAGTGACCAAATTACATCCCTTTTTATGGACAAGTAATATTCCATTGTATGTATGTACCCCACCTTCTTTATCCACTCCTCTGCTGATGGACATTTAGGTTGCTTCCATGTTCTGGTTATTATAAATAGTGCTGCTATTATCATTGGAGGGCATGCATTTCTGAACTATGGTTTTCTCTGGGTATATGTACAATAGTGAAATTGCTACTGGGCCATTGCTAGTGGGCCATGTGGTAGTTCTAATTTTAGTTTCCCTAAGGAAGGAAACAGCAACCCACTCCAGTACCCTTGCCTAGAAAATCCCCTGGACGGAGGAGTCTGGTGTCCATGGGGTCACAAAGAGTTGGACACGACTGAGTGACTTCACTTTTTTTTTTCCACAAGGAATCTCCATAGTTTTTCTATAGTGGTGATATCAATTTACACCCCCACCAACATGGCACAGGAAAGACTGAGGGAAGAAGGAGAAGGGGACGACAGAGAATGAGACGGTTGGATGGCACCACTGACTCAATGGACATGAGTTTGAGTAAACTCTGGGAGTTGGCAATGGACAGGGAGGCCTGGCATGCTGCAGTCCATGGGGTCGCAAAGAGTCAGACTCACAACTGAGTGGCTGAACTGAGCTGAACACAGCACAGGGAACTTAATGCGCTGTGGTGTCTTGAATGGAAAGGAAGTTCAAAAGGGAGGGGATAGATGTATATGTATGGCTGATGCATTTTGTTGTACAGTAGAAACTAACACAATGTTGTAAAGCAACTATAAAATTAAATAAAAATTTAAAAATAAAGTAGTTGAAGTAACACAGTCTTTGCAACAGTAACATCGAGCTAGTGAAGAGCTCACTAACCAGCAAATTTCTTAAGTCCTTTCCTTCATTCTCTCCCAAGTATCTCTCCATTATATGCAGGTGGAAGGCAAAAAGATCGATTTCCAAAAAACTGAGGATAAGAATTTACCTTTGCTCTACTTTCTTCTATATTTGCAAAGATCAAAATGCAGCCTCTATTGTGAGGTGATTGTAGAAACGTGTAAAAGGTAACTAGAAAAGAAGTTGTGTGAGAGGGAAAACAGATAGACACCACATTACCGAGAGCTGGGTTGTAGTCCTACCCTGGCCCCTGATGGAATGTGACTTCACTAAATTGCAGATCTCTGTGGCTTCATTTCCTGACGTGTACCATGAGAAGGGTTGACCTTTTAGTAAATGACCATACATTCCTGAACAGACCCAGTCTGCACGGGCCCTCCTGGAGCTCGTCCAGCATCTCCTCCCACACTGAAACGTGCCCTGGCTTGCTTCAATAAGGCAGCCCACCCTGCCTCTTGCTAGCTTCCCTGGTGGCTCGTGCAGAAAAGAACCTGCCTGTAATACAGGAGACCAGGGTTCCATTCATGGTTTAGGATTCAATTCCTAGAGAAGGGAATGGCAACCCATTCCAGCACTCTTGCCTGGAGAATTCCATGGACAAAGGAGCCTGAAGGGCTACACTCCATGGGATTGCCAAGAGTCGGACATGACTGAGCAACTAACACTCACTTTTTTCACTCTTACCTCTTAGGTTGTATTTTTGAGCTCTAAAATTCTACTAACACTTCCATTCATTTATTCTTCTGCACCTAGAGCATTTGTATACAGCAATGCTCTCACCAAGAAAAATATCAGCGGATGCACATTCACTTATCTTGGTAAGCATGTTAGAGGAAGAGTTCCTTCCGTGTAAGTCCTTTCAGCTAGACTTTTGCTGGAAGTCCAAGATGTCATCTGCCATGTGGAATCAAATACTGGAAAACCTAATTCACTTGAACTTCCCAATGAGGTAAACAAATGTTAGTGAATCATTTTCCTGTTAGTGAAACACAATATTTTATACCCAATAGTCTTCATAAACTTAATTCTTGTTTCTTAGGCTGTGTTACATGTCCAATTTCCAACTGGTCAATGTACTAGTTAGATGCTAAAAGGCATCAAAAATATATCCATGTTATGCCATTTCCTGTGGAAATAAGAATTCAATAACATCAATCTCAGAAATATTCTGACTATAAGTATATTTAAATAATTTATGATTTTTCTTCCTAAGTTAAGGAACATAATAATTAGTAACATATGTTGCAATGTATCATCAAAATTAATTATCTGTTGGGAATTTTTTTTTAAGCCCCATCTCAAAATTATCAAATAAATTTAAAAAAACTTTATTTTAGCACTGCCTCAGCCAAACAAATCTATTTCTTGGCTCTATTATCCACAAGTGATGATCTTTCTTGGAAATACAGACTTCCTTTCTTCTTTCTCCATTGCTTGGCAGCCATGCTTGTCTCCTGTGACACTCCTCTGTCTGAGCCTCCTCCACCCTTCCCCTGACAAACCATCTCAAGCTTGTCTTTGTCCCTCCTGCACCCTTTAATTGGAGCTGCTGCTAATTTACAAAAGCGGTAACTGTTTTAAGCAAAGCTAAGCTTTAACTATTAGCACAACAGTGTCAGGGGACATCTACAGGCTGTCTTCTTCCATAAAAAGGACTAAGATGGATTACTCGATTAATCAAGGCCACCTCACTGTCATACCTTGCAGTCTCATCTTTTCTCCACCAATTAATCTTCACATTCGTCCCATTCCAAAAAAAGTCTCAAACACAAATCTTACATTCATTTATTATCCAAGTAAATTTATAAACCCTAATCTCTAACTATTTATTACTATTATAACAGTTCCCTGTAATGACTGTAAACTCTCTCCAACTCATGTGTGTCTCGAAGCATTTTTAAATGAATAACTGTATACTTCAAACTTTGGAATATTAACAGAGTTTGACAAGTTATATTTCATATTCAGAGATGAAAATGCTTTGGAAAGTTCCATAATCTAATAATTAATAACAGACGGGAACCAAAAATTAAAACAGATGCCTTCAGATATGATTTAAAAGATAGATAGCAAATAAGATTTTAAATGATCAAGGCCTGCATAGAACAGACATTATTCATCAGTAAAAAACAATGAAGTTATGATACATGCCACATCAGGAATGATCTTTGAAAATATTATGCCAATGAGGAAGGCTGTCAAGTGAAAGGCCACTACTGTATAATGTAATCTACATGAAATTTCCAGAATATTTACATCTATAGAAATAAAAAGTAGATTAGTGGTTGCCAGAAGCTGGGGGGAGGGGGAAATGAGGAATGCCTGCTAATGAGCACCAGGTTTCTCTTTGAAGTAATGAAAATAATCTAAAATTAGACAGTGTTGAAGATGGCACTATTCTGTGAATATACTAAAAACTACTGAACTACACTTTCAAAGTGTGAATTCATGGTTTCTCAATTATGTCTCAATAAAGCTGTTCTTTTTCCAAAAGCCATTCAATCATCCAGGCTTATAATAATTATACCTAACATTTACCAAATACTTTCTCTGTACCATGTCCAGATCTAAGCACCTTCAGCTGTACAAACTTAGATAACTATCACAACCACTCTACAAGTTAACTGTTTTATAGATGAGGAAACTAAATCAAAGAGAATAGGAATAGCTTTTCAAAGATCCCAGCAAGCAGGTAGAGATGGGATTCAAGCCCAAGACCAACTCCATAGTCCTTGCCTTTAAATCATTATGCTCTCTTCCATAGATTAATGATTTTTAACCCTATCACACTGAATACAACCCTAAAATAAATGTACAGAAGGTTGTAGATTAGTGGTTGCCAGAAGCTGGGGGGAGGGGGAAATGAGGAATGCCTGCTAATGAGCACCAGGTTTCTCTTTGAAGTAATGAAAATAATCTAAAATTAGACAGTGTTGAAGATGGCACTATTCTGTGAATATACTAAAAACTACTGAACTACACTTTCAAAGTGTGAATTCATGGTTTCTCAATTATGTCTCAATAAAGCTGTTCTTTTTCCAAAAGCCATTCAATCATCCAGGCTTATAATAATTATACCTAACATTTACCAAATACTTTCTCTGTACCATGTCCAGATCTAAGCACCTTCAGCTGTACAAACTTAGATAACTATCACAACCACTCTACAAGTTAACTGTTTTATAGATGAGGAAACTAAATCAAAGAGAATAGGAATAGCTTTTCAAAGATCCCAGCAAGCAGGTAGAGATGGGATTCAAGCCCAAGACCAACTCCATAGTCCTTGCCTTTAAATCATTATGCTCTCTTCCATAGATTAATGATTTTTAACCCTATCACACTGAATACAACCCTAAAATAAATGTACAGAAGGTATAAACTTCCTACAGTTATAAATTAAACAAACAAAAAAACCCATAAAACTCCCTGGTTGTTATATAAAAGAGAAATAAAAACAAAGCTAATTTCAAAAAAAAAAAAAACATACATAATTCAATATACAAAAACTCACATTAGAAGAAATAATGATCTCAACAGCCAAAACTGCAGACTGACACAGGTGTGCTGCATTTTGGATTCAAGTACCTCAAGCGGCACTGTCAACAGTGATGAGATGTTCCAATAATGATGAATAACTCTTGGAAAAGTTCCAAATAAAACAGTGGGAGATCTCTCTCTATGCATACAATAGTTGTGTTCTGTCAAATTCAATGGATATTAAAACTGCATAAAATATCATTTGTTTATATGTTAAAACAATCATTTGGCTCTTCCTTCAGAAAATTATAAAAAATTCTTGACCTATATGAATGTCCAGCAGGTCTTCTAAAAGTCAGCGGTACAAGAAATAGTGATGTGTGACTCTGGACTAACCTGAATATTAGATATCCAGCCTCCTGATTCTCTACTCACTAAATGCCAGGAGAGCCTTTTAATCATGGGACAACCATAAAACACCCCCCCCACACACACACACACAGATTTCCAAAACATCCCTAAGCAGCAGGACCGCCTCTAATGAGTACCATTGCTGTTGAAGAGAGGAGATTACACACTTGGAGCAGAGAAAGAACCGCCTGTATGAGAGGAAAACAAAGGCCAAGTCCAGATAAAGATGGAAAAATCTGCTATAGAATGTGTAATCCAAGGCAAAATGATTTTGAACTTAAAATGAATCTGGAAGAACAGGTCTTCTGGGGTCTTTGGCATTTTGACACTTTTCCCCAGCGTAAGACACCCCACCTAGCGTAACTGAGTAGCGCCTCTGGTCTGGCTCCTTGTCCAGAAAAACAGCCTTGGAACGGGCCCAGTCAGCTCTGTGAAGTTTATTTGCTCTTTTTCTTCCCTTTCTGTCAAACTTCATCACCTTCCCTCCTCTGACTTTCCCATCCTCTTCACGCTTCTATTTTTCTTAGCAACTATTCCCACAGGACTTGCAGAGGCAGAACAAATATTTTTGGAACAAAAGATTAGTGGATATACAGAGGGACTATGACTCTTCTAGAAATTATTTCATTCATTCAACAACTATTACTGCACACCTTAGATATGCCATATACTGGGTTGGGTACATGCTCTTCTCACGGGCCTAGTGGGAAGACAGAGAACTAACAGGCAGTTTGAAGGCACCACGGGGAAGTCCAAGATGGTCTGGATAATGCGGAAGCTGACAGAGATGACACCTGACCCAAGCTTGAGGAGGAAACTTGAAGAGCTGCAAAGCAAGGTGAGGAGAAGAAAGGGCATCTGATCGTCAAGAGTAGTTATATATAGAAAGACTCAAAGTCAAGAGCAAGTGATGGAGCCGGGGCACTGCTACTAACTCAGTGCTACTACGGACAGGACAGAAGTGACAAGTAATAAGGCTAGATGCCTTAGTAAAAGTCATGTATACAGCAGGGTAACATTTGCTATGCTGTGAAGACTGGATTTTACCCTGATTTTATGGGAATTCCACAATAAGGCTTTGTTATGAGAATTGGTTTTCAGAAGGATCATTCTGGCTTCTTGTGGAGAAGAGATTAGAGAAGGGTCATAGTGGGGACAGAGAGACCAGTGACAAGGGTCTTCCGTTGTTACAGGCTGGAGGAAAGGGTGCAATCCTGCTCACCGGTGTCCAACTCTCTGTGACCATGGACTGTGACCAGCAGGCTCCTTTGGGATTTCCCAGGCAAGAATACTGCAGTGGGTTGCCATTTCCTTCTCCAGGGGGTCTTCCTGACCCAGGGATCGAACCAGTGTCTCTTGCATCTCCTGCATTGGGAGGTGGATTTTTTTTTTTCTAACCACTGAGCCACCTGGGAAGCCCAGTTAAGGGTAGCTGAGACTAAAGTTGTGCCAGTGAGGATGGGGAGAAGTGGCCGGTTTTGAAAGTTATAATGGACAGAGAAGCAGATAGGAGTAGGCAACTGTCTAAATTAAAGCGGTAGTGGGACAGGGAACGGCAAACACACACAGATGTCTGTCAGCTCAGTGAAGGATGGTGCCATTGACTGAGGTGGAGCTCACAGGAGGAGAAGCAGGTTGGATCAAATGAGAATGCAGAGGGTGAATTTTGAGGCAAAATATGGAGTTGCAGCTCTGGTTACTACGGTATGCAATTTTCTCAGAGATCAACTCTTCTCTTTAGAGTTGTTGAATTTTATAATGACAGAACCAAAGAGGGCTTTGGTCATCAGACATTTAACTTACTCATTTTAAAAATAAAGAAACTGAAGGACTTCTCCAGCGGTCCAGCAGTTAGGACTTCTTCTAATGCAAGGGTTATAGGTTGGATCCCGGTCAGGGAGCTAAAACCCTCATGCCTGTAAATGTGGTGGTACTATCTACCTTACAAGATTTTCCAAAGATTGAGTGAGCAAACCTATGAACACACTTAAAATAGTACCAGTCATGTAGGAGATGCTCAGGAAATCTTTCCAAGTAGACATATCAGAGTTGAAATTTTCATCTTGCAGTTTAGAAAGGAAATCAGGATGGCAGGTCTAAAGTGACTTCTCTAAATAGAAATGACATCTGACACGTGGGAACTGGGTTGGGATGCCGAAAGGTGGACAATCTGCCAAGTCTTAAGGAGAACACATATTTATGAAAGATTCTGAGGGGCAGTTGGTCAAAGTAGGAAAATAAAACCTAGGATTATAGCATAAAAATTTAACAGAATTTAGAAGAGAAGTGGGGATTAATCAAGGAGTAAACACAGTACAGCCATAAGTAATGAGAGGAGCCAAGAAAAGACTATGAAGCAGGCAAGCTGGATGGCAAGAGTGGAGCCATTTAAGGGACCATTTTTGCTTTCAAAGTGCACGCAGTGAAGAAGTCAGTAAACAGGTACGGCTCTCCAAATATTAATTTCCAGGGTGTATATGTGTGACTGAGTGGGATTTTGTGCTGTGTTTATTGGTTTTGGAGTGTGCGTGTTACTTAGTTTCATAGTCAGAGAAAGTGGCCCTTCTCTGTAGAACGTTGATGCTGCCGCAACTCTTTTGTTTTGTTTTTTTTAATCAAACAAATAAACCGCTTTATTTTTAACTAGGGGAGACTGATCTGGAATCACAGGAGAGCCCACACCATAGGAGTTCACACTGCCACAACTGTTTCTAATTTGTGAGTGTCTGACCTAGCCTGGCCAATCCTCTTACTCTTAAAAATTTTTGTTGCTTTGGTACTGTCCTTTGGAAACATATTTATTTTGTTTTTTTCTGTCTTTTTTAAAAAATATAAAGCTATGATCAATTTTAAATTACAGAAAAATTGGTTATTTACTTGCATATATTTTAATATGTCCTTGTTCACAGTATGACCTATAACTTGTTTTTTGTGTTTTGCTTTATGAACTGATGCTCTATTTTCTCTACTTTCATCAACTCAAAGATACTGTATGTGTTTTCAAAATTCAGAATGTGCTTGGACTTATTTTTCTATTGATTAAGAATTCAAGAAGATCTCTTGACTTCCCCCTGCAAACAAGAAAATTAACATGTTTTGGCTTTTCTTAATTCTCTCTCACCTACTCAGTTTTTTCATAAATATGACTTCTTTAGGCATCAATTCTTTTTATCTTGTATATTCTCTTTAGACATATATTTATATTTGTACTATTTTTATTTATATTTACAGTAAGAATTTAAACTTGTGTGTCACTAGTATCAGAGTTTAAAAGTCAGTCTTCTATGGCTTAATCTGTCCTTTTTCTGAGTTTGTTATTAATTTATGTCTTATTCCAACTACTATATCTTTAATTTAACTGTCTAAATTAAAGCGGTAGTGGGACAGGGAACGGCAAACACACACAGATGTCTGTCAGCTCAGTGAAGGATGGTGCCATTGACTGAGATGGAGTTCACAGGAGGAGAAGCAGGTTGGATCAAATGAGAATGCAGAGGGTGAATTTTGAGGCAAAATATGGAGTTGCAGCTCTGGTTACTACGGTATGCAATTTTCTCAGAGATCAACTCTTCTCTTTAGAGTTGTTGAATTTTATAATGACAGAACCAAAGAGGGCTTTGGTCATCAGACATTTAACTTACTCATTTTAAAAATAAAGAAACTGAAGGACTTCTCCAGCGGTCCAGCAGTTAGGACTTCTTCTAATGCAAGGGTTATAGGTTGGATCCCGGTCAGGGAGCTAAAACCCTCATGCCTGTAAATGTGGTGGTACTATCTACCTTACAAGATTTTCCAAAGATTGAGTGAGCAAACCTATGAACACACTTAAAATAGTACCAGTCATGTAGGAGATGCTCAGGAAATCTTTCCAAGTAGACATATCAGAGTTGAAATTTTCATCTTGCAGTTTAGAAAGGAAATCAGGATGGCAGGTCTAAAGTGACTTCTCTAAATAGAAATGACATCTGACACGTGGGAACTGGGTTGGGATGCCGAAAGGTGGACAATCTGCCAAGTCTTAAGGAGAACACATATTTATGAAAGATTCTGAGGGGCAGTTGGTCAAAGTAGGAAAATAAAACCTAGGATTATAGCATAAAAATTTAACAGAATTTAGAAGAGAAGTGGGGATTAATCAAGGAGTAAACACAGTACAGCCATAAGTAATGAGAGGAGCCAAGAAAAGACTATGAAGCAGGCAAGCTGGATGGCAAGAGTGGAGCCATTTAAGGGACCATTTTTGCTTTCAAAGTGCACGCAGTGAAGAAGTCAGTAAACAGGTACGGCTCTCCAAATATTAATTTCCAGGGTGTATATGTGTGACTGAGTGGGATTTTGTGCTGTGTTTATTGGTTTTGGAGTGTGCGTGTTACTTAGTTTCATAGTCAGAGAAAGTGGCCCTTCTCTGTAGAACGTTGATGCTGCCGCAACTCTTTTGTTTTGTTTTTTTTAATCAAACAAATAAACCGCTTTATTTTTAACTAGGGGAGACTGATCTGGAATCACAGGAGAGCCCACACCATAGGAGTTCACACTGCCACAACTGTTTCTAATTTGTGAGTGTCTGACCTAGCCTGGCCAATCCTCTTACTCTTAAAAATTTTTGTTGCTTTGGTACTGTCCTTTGGAAACATATTTATTTTGTTTTTTTCTGTCTTTTTTAAAAAATATAAAGCTATGATCAATTTTAAATTACAGAAAAATTGGTTATTTACTTGCATATATTTTAATATGTCCTTGTTCACAGTATGACCTATAACTTGTTTTTTGTGTTTTGCTTTATGAACTGATGCTCTATTTTCTCTACTTTCATCAACTCAAAGATACTGTATATGTTTTCAAAATTCAAAATGTGCTTGGACTTATTTTCTATTGATTAAGAATTCAAGAAGATCTCTTGACTTCCCCCTGCAAACAAGAAAATTAACATGTTTTGGCTTTTCTTAATTCTCTCTCACCTACTCAGTTTTTTCATAAATATGACTTCTTTAGGCATCAATTCTTTTTATCTTGTATATTCTCTTTAGACATATATTTATATTTGTACTATTTTTATTTATATTTACAGTAAGAATTTAAACTTGTGTGTCACTAGTATCAGAGTTTAAAAGTCAGTCTTCTATGGCTTAATCTGTCCTTTTTCTGAGTTTGTTATTAATTTATGTCTTATTCCAACTACTATATCTTTAATTTTTTAATGGATGAGTGATATAATTTTTTATTTTTTTATTTTATGAGAATCTCTGTCCTTTATTTTATATGTCATCTTACAAATACACCTATTTTCACAGTTCCTATACACCTCGAGAAAAGAAAGGAAAGCTGGGAGTGACATCAGTACCATGGCAGCTGAGTCATTCCTCTTTTCTCTCTTCTTTGATTAACACCTAATTAGACATCTGCAGGTGGCCCAGTAAAGAATCTGCAATGCAAGAGACGCAGGTTCAGTCCCTGGGTCAGGAAGATGCCTGGAGGAGGACGTGGGAGACAGCCCAATATTCTTGCCTGGAGAATCCCATGGGCAGAGGAGCCTGGCAGGCTGCAGTCCATGGGTACACGAGGAGCCAGACGCAACTGAAGTGACTTAGCCCAGCACGCACACACCACCACACAATGGAACAAGGGGCCTCTGTTCATTACACCAGGATTCGCAGAAGGTAAACACACGCGTGCTTCTGAAAATGGGCAGATAGGAACTCGGTAGTGGCTATGAGGTTGACTTGACAAGCCTGCCCCAACTTTACTCAATCTGATCAGAGAAAAGAAATGCGGAGGGTACGAAACTGGGTGGATACCCACGGCCACCTGTGCGGGAGACGTCGTGGGAGTCCAGCCTTTCTGAGGGGAGCGTCTGGCGCACCACAGAAGCAAGATGCAGACGGATGAGTTGGATGATAGGAGAGGAAGGAATGGGCCAAGATGGGACCCTCTCCCCGGGGCAACACTGCAAATGGCCAGGCTTTTGGGCAGCAGAGGTCTTCCCTGGGGGCTCAAACAGTAAAGAATTTGCCTACAATACAGGAGACCCAGGTTCGATTCTTGGGCTGGGAAAATCCCCTGGAGAAGGAAATGGCAACCCACTCCAGTATTCTTGCCTGGGGAATCCTATGGACAGAGAAGCCTGCTGGGCTACAGTTCATGGGGTCGCAAAGAGTTGGATACAACTGAGGTACTAACACTTTCACTTTTCACTTTCAGGGGCGACCTCTCTGGCGGAGGTGGTGGAAAGCGGTGACCTCTCCCAAAGAGGAGGTAAAAAGTTAAACTCTCCCAAGGAGGAGGTTACAAAGCCAGAGTGGTGAGCAGCTTCCGGGCTGTGCCACTGTGTGGGCTGCGGCTGGAGAAACCTTTCTCCCCAGCAGCATCCAGGTTTCCGAGGAGGGAACACTGACTGCGGAAGGGAAAGGCAAGGAGGCAAATAACATAAAAGGGCTTTGAAGGAATGTGTTTCCTGCTGTCTGCTTCACAACTTCAGCAGGCGGTCGGCCTGTGGACCTCTGGGAGTGACACACTTGAGGAGTCCCCACCTGGGCTCATGGGAACCCCCAAAGCTGCAGGGGCTAAGCTCCCACCACCCCCTATTCAGCCATCAGCTCCACATTCCCAAGTGCATCAGCCAGCTCCAGGAGGAGAAACCACAGGCTTGAGCTGTAGCGCCACCTTCTGGAGTATAAAAGAAAAGTTTCTAATAGCATGTTGAATTTTAAGAACTACAAAATCAAAGTTCAATTAAGGGTGGATCTGCTCCTTCAAATACAAAAGCAGACATGCATACCTTCAAACAGCATGAAAAACAAAGGACATGTGGTTTCCTAAGAAAAAACTGATAATTCTCCAGGAACCGACCTCAGAGGCATGGAATATTACAGTCTAAATTATATAAAGAATTCAAAAGAACTGTTATGAAGAAATTCAGTGAGCTTTAAGAAAAAGTGAAAAGACAATTCAAAGAACTCAGGAATAAGATATTTAAAGAGAAGGAGTTCTTTACCCAAAGACTGAAATTATTTTTTAAAAAGAACCAAATCCTGAAGCTGAAGAATTCAGTAAATGAAATAAAGAATACAGTGCTTACGCTCAGTCACTTCCATGTGTCCGACTCTTTGCGACCCCATGGACTGTAGCCCGCTAGGCTCCTCTGTCCATAGGGTTTCCCAGGCAAGAATACTGGAGTGGGTTGCCAGTTCCTCTTCCAAATGCAACAGAAACCAGCAATAATAGGGAAGAATGGTTGAGAGAGAGAATAAATGGTCCAGAGGACTGGAAAATAGAAATAATTTAATAAGAAGAGAAGAGAGAACGAAGATCTTTTTCTAATTGAAGAAACCCTACCAAAGCTATTGGATCTGATTAGAAAGGCAAATATCCGAATAACTGGAGTACTAGAAAAAGTAGAGTGGAAGGGGGCAGAGAGTTTATTTAAAGAAATAATAGCTGATAATATCTCGGACCTGGGAAGAACTTCAATGTATCAATATACTTTGTTGTCTCAAGGCAAAAAGACCTTCACCAAGACACAGTATAATGAAATTGTTAAAAATCAGGGACAAAGGATCTTAAAAGCATCAAGAGGAGGAGAGGAAGTAAGCACAGAGACATCCCCAATTCCCAATTAGACTATCAGCAGATTTCTCAGCAGAAGCACTTACAGGTCAGGAGAGGGTGATAGGACATATTCAAAGTGTTGAAAGGTAAAAGTTGCCAGCTGTACTTGTCTAGCAAAGTTATCCTTAAGATATGAAAGAGAAATCAAGGCTTTCCCAGGCAAACAAAAGCTGAGGGATTTCACTACCAGTACCTGCCCTGCAAGAATGCCAAAAGTTCTTCAAGCTGAAATGGAAAGATCTTCATGTAAAGAAGGAACATACCTCAGAATAATAAGGCCATATACAGCAAAAAAGTGGCCAAGAATATACTCAATGGTGAAAAACTGAAAGCTTTTCCAAGAATAAAACAAGGATTCCAAAGCTCACTCCCACCACTAATGAGAAGTACTAGAAGTCCGCTCTAGAGAAATTAAGCAAGACAAAGAAATAAAAGGCATTCAAATTGGAAAGGAAGAAGTAAACTTGTCATTATTGGCAGATGATATGATTTCGTATATAGAAAATCCCAAAGACTCAACCAAAAAGTGTTGGAACTATTTTTAAAAATTCAGTAAATTTTAAAGATATAAAATCAATATGCAGAAATCAGCTGCATTTCTATACACTAATTATAAAAGATAAACAAGAAATAAAATAATCCCATTAATAACAGCACCAAAAACAATAAAATACTTAGCAAGCAATAAAGGCAACGGCACCCCACTCCAGTATTCTTGCTTGGAAAATCCCATGGATGGAGGAGACTGGTGGGCTGCAGTCCATGGGATCACAAAGTTGGACACGACTGAGCAACTTCACTTTCACTTTTCACTCTCAGGCATTGGGGAAGGAAATGGCAACCCACTCCCGTGTTCTTGCCTGGAGAATCCCAGGGACGGGGGAGCCTGGTGGGCTGCCGCTCACACAGAGTCGGACACGACTGAAGTGACTTAGCAGCAGCAGCAGCAAACGAAACCAAGGGAGGTACAGTACAGTTTTACTGTACAGTAAAAACCATAAGAATTTGTTGAAAGAAACTGAAGAAGGCACAGGCAAATGGAAAAACATCTCATGTTCATGGATTAGAAGGCCAAGTATTATTAAAACATCCATACTACCCAAAGGCATCTATGGATTCGATGCAACCTGCATCAGGATAATAGTAGCACTCTTTAAAGATATAAGAAAAAAAAAAAAAAAGCCTGAAATCCTCAAACTGCCCAAGCAATCCTGAGAAAGAAAAACAAAGCCAGAGGTATCACCCTTCCTGATTTTAAACTATACAACAGAGCTACAGTAATAATCACAGTGTAATGCTGGTATAAGAATAGCTACATCAGACAAAAAAATAGAACAGGAAGCCCAGAAGCACACAGTCATATAATGTTCAACAAGGGAGCCACAGTACCTGTGGGGAAAGGACAGTCTCTTTCATAAACGGTCTTAGGAAAATTGGATAAACATATACAGTGAAATTGGACCCCTATCTTATATCACTCACAAAAATTACCCAGGAATGGATCAAAGACTCAAACACAAGACAGGATACCATGAAAGTTCTAGAAGGAAGCATACAGAAGGATTTCCTCCATACTGGTCTCAGCAATGATTTTGAATATAACACCAAAAGCACAAACAACAAAAGGGACTATATCAAACTTAAAAGCTTCTGCACAGCAAAAGAAGCAATTAACCAAATAAAGACAGCCTACAGAATGGGAGAAAAATTTTGCAGCCCATCTACTGGATAAGAGGTTAACATTCAAATATACCAACAATTCATAGAATGTGAACAAAGTGTTTTATAAAAATGGGCCAAGGACCAGCAGATACATGAAAAGATGTTCAACACCAGGAAAACGTAAGTCAAAATCACAGTGAAATATCACCTCACACATGTCTGAAGGGATATCATCAAGAAGAGAAAAAGATGACAGGTGTTGGTAGGGATGTTGAGAACACAGAAATCTTGTGTACTGATGATGGGAATGTAAACTGGTTCTTCAGCCTCCATGAAAAACAAGGTGGAAATTCCTCACAAAAAAATAAAAAATAGATTCAGTGTATGGCTCAGCAATTCCACTTCTGGGTATACACCCAGAGCAAATGGAAACAGGATACGAAAGAGATACACGCACCCCCACGCTTCCTGCAGCACTGCTTACTATAGACAAGGTTCGGCAACAGCCTTAGCGCCCCAAACAGACAAATGGATAAAGCAGCTGTGAAGCATTTATGCAACAGAATATTATGCAGCTACGATAAAGAAGGACATCATGTCATTGGCAACAGGACGGACCTTGAGCACATTATACCAAGGGTGATAAGTCAGAGAAAGACAGGTACCATATGGTATTACTTACATCGGAGTCTACACAGGCCCAGCTCATAAAAACAGAGAGCAGAAAGGTGGTTAGCAGGGAATGGGCATGAGAGGGAGAGGAGAGATGTTTCAGGGGACAAACTTGAAACAAGTGGTAAATAAATTCTAGAGATCTGAAGCACAATGCAGTGAATATATGCAATGCTGTATTAAAATCAAATTTCCCAAGAGATAAGAATTATCCCAAACATTAAAAAGAAATAACTATATAACATGATAGAGATGTTAATTATTGCTATAGTGTCAATCATATTATACAACCTGTAAAAGTATTAAGTTGGCATACAGTACACAGTCCATGGGGTTGCAAAGGGTCAGACATGACTGAGCAACTTTCACTTTTCATACCTTTAATTTAAACAATGTTATATGTCAAATAAATTTCAATTAAAATATTTTAAATTTTAAAAGAGAAAAAAAGAGAGAAAAATTGGATCACAATTCCTTCCCAGGAGTGAGTATAAATGTTCTGCCCTTACAGTCTATAACTGATGTAAAGAACTGCAGGAAAAAAAAAGTTTCATTTCAATTTATTTGTAATTACCCTGGTCTGTTTTTTTTTTTTTCCAACTGGATACTTAAATAGATTGTTCTCTAGCTCTAAAATTTTAAAATAACTCATCAGAATCTATCTTTTCACCAATTCTGCCTGATAATTGGTGTGCTTTACTTTAATTTATTTACAACTCGTCAGTAAAGCTTTATGCGCTTCTGTATTTGATCCTTATTATTCATTTTTTTCTGACCAGGACCGTTTTTTCTCTAATACAATTTCTTGAATATTGATTATGCCCTTCACTGCTTCTATTCAAGCTATAAATCAAGCTTCATCACTTTTAGGTTTTATACAGGTTTTTCCTATTTTTATCTGCATAAGAGTTACTCCTTTTTCATATTTCTTGCCAAATGTATATTATATGACTATGCTAGTGTGTATGTGTATATATAAACATATATAAGCGCACATGTATGTGTTGGTTATATAATTTTATAAAATAATTTTCCTGTATTGTGTCAAATCAGACTCTGAGACCTCAAGGACTGTAGCCCTCCAGGCTCCTCTGTCCTTGGGATTTTCCAGGCGAGAATATTGGAGTGGATTACCATTTCCTTTTCCAGGGGATCTTCCCAACCCAGGGATCAAACCCTGGTATCCTGTGTTCCAGGCAGAGTCTTTACTGTCTGAGCCACCAAGGAAGCCCCAAAGCAGATAGTTTATATAGTTAAATTTATGTGCTTTAATTTTTAGAAGTCTGATATTTTCTACAACTTGAGAAAAATGGTGTCATTCTTTAGATCATAGAATCTTTCCTAAGTCCAATGTTTCTTTTCACCTGATCCCTTATCATTCAGTGAGAAGAGCTCTATTGAGGTGAAGGGTTTCCCACAAACACTGCACAAGAGCATTCTCCTTGAGAGCCTAGACTCGGGGCTCTGGTGGACGCACACAGACGCTAATCAAATTCCTAATGTCTGACGTTCATTCTTTCAGAGTTAACATGTTCAGTTAACTATAGGCTGCTGGAGCATATCAGATCATCTGAAATCCAATGAAGCCCATAAAATACCCCTCTCACACTCACCGCAGCAAGTATTCACCAGCAACAGGCATCTAGATACTCTCAGTACAGATTCTCGAGCCCAGTTGCTTATTCCGAATCCTGGCTCTACAACTTAGGAATTTCATTACTAAGTACCTGCTGTGGAGAAACCCCATGAGGCTCTGGTAGGAGAAGTATTTCATCAGCTTCTATTTTCTCATCTCTGAAACAGATAAGTTTTCCCCTCATAGGGCTATTGGAATTATAAAATGAGTTACTCTATGTAATGCACTTCAAACAGTGCCTGGCAAGAGTTCCTATCATATAGCAAGGTGCTGTTTTTCAGAAACATTAGCTTTCAAAGGGCTCATAGAGTGCTTTTCAGGCTCTGCATTTACACAGATCTGTGCAGTATCAAGTAGGACCTGAAGCAACCAGAGCAAGAGAAGTATAAAGACAGCCCACAGTGGGCAGAAAATCTCTGTACCCGCTGACCTTTCACTGTACTGGGGAAAATGACTGCCCAGAACCACTTCCTGTTTGGGTGTGCTCCCCCAATACCATGTTCTAACGATTTTGTCAGTCCCAGGCTGTATATCCATGCCCATTAAAAATCGTCATGTGGAAAATGTGCCCATAATGACGTAAGTCTTCTCCTCGCCTGGCTGGCAATGCACCACAGTGCAGAAGGGAAGAGACAGCTGTGTTTTTGGAATGAGACATCTGGAAGGATCCAGCTGTGCACTCAAGAGGTGGGTGAGACAGGAGATGGAGAGGTGAAGGGCCGCAGGCTGAACAACAGGACAGACTTGCAGCGCAATGAGTTTTACAAACAATACTCACGATATTTCAAAAAAAAAAAAACACAAGAAAGAGAAAACTAAAACTGCTAAGGAAGCAGTCACCCCACAAAGGATGCTGAAGGACAGGGCGTGGGCCCTGCCTTCCTGCTCACACAAAGAGCACTTTTGTGCGCCAGACACTGGGGAGGTTCAAAGGGCCACCAGATATAATCAAGGGTGAATGTAGAGAAAGGGACTGTGTCCCGTACATATAAAAAGGGGAATAAAAATAAGAGAGGGGTAAAGATTTGTGATGAGGCAGAAGGACAAAGAAAGAAGGAAGAAAAAGGACTATGCCTAGATTTAGTTGGCCTCCCACTCCACCGCTCCATTGTGCTCACGTTACATGATTTTACAATGCATCCATTGAGGCTATGCAAAGCAGCATTTTGTTTTTTCTCGCCTGAACTTCTTCCCTCCCTGTTCCTTTATTATCAATAGTCTTCTTGTTTTTGTTTCCAACCTAAACATTATAGACTTTAAGAAAACTAAGCAATTTAAATGCAGTAGAATTTGACCTGCCGATACCGAAGAATTTAAGAAAATATAGGTTTGTTTGTCCAATCTAACCAGATCAAGTAAAGGAAAACTAGTTTTCCCAGTAGTTTTGTTGTAAATTGCTTCTATAATTGGAATATTTCTGGTGAAAACTCCTTTCCATCTTAATCATCTGAATAATTGTCTCAATTCACATCCTTTTGAAAAACCGCAGTATCTCCTCCTCGATTCAGTAAATGGCCTAGCTTAACTAGTAGGCAAGGTTTAGACAGAATCTGTTGCAGTTCTCACTGTGTCCACAAGATGGCAGGCGGAGATTTAGACTGAGTTTAAGAGTTCTAGTACAGCACTTCATGGCTTTTTCCTGATTCAGATCTATTCAGTCCATCAGCAACTTTTTTTCTTTTTTCCCCCAGATTTATTGAGATATAGTTGAAACATTAAAAGTTACACATATTTAAGGTTTACAGCATGATGATTTGATACATGTACATAAAGTGAAACAGTTACCACCATCAAGGTAATTAACATATTCATCACCTCACCTTTAAACCTTTTTTTTTTTAATGGTGAAAACACTTAGATCCACTGCCTTAGAAATTTCAAGTATACACTACTGTTAACTGTAGTCTTGGATCTGCACATTAGAGCCGCAGGATTTATTCATTTTATAACTGAAAGTCTCTGTTCCATCGACCACATCCCAATTTCCCCCTCCTCCAATTGGCAACCACGATTCCACTCTCTGCTTCTATGAGTTCAACTTCTCAATACCTCTTTTTTGCATGCATATTATATGCCAAGAATGCTACTAGATTTGGGGCAGTAATATCATTCAGTTTTAAAAGATTACCTTTATTTACCATACGATTTAGAAAGAACACTGGGTATTTTGTTTCCTGGAGAAAAGGCAAGAACTTTTGGACAGTATATTAATATAATTGTATGGTGCACAGGAAGCTGCAACTAAAAAATATGCAAGAAAAGTAATACATAAAACAATAATCAACGTAGAAGACTGGGTCTGTCTGGCAATTTTTAAAAATCCTACTGGGATTACCACAAAAAAAAATCTCAAGATTGACTCCAAAATTCCAACCCTTTTTGTTTCTAAAGGTATTTCCTTTGGAATTTAATTTCCTTACAAAAATAAAATTGTAAAATATTTTTCTCTAGATATCAGTATTAATCTTGCCAACTGAGTAGAGTATGAATTATCAGTGCTAAAAAGAAACTTTCACTGTATTATGAAAGTCCAATAAATAGACCTATATTTTAAAATAAAGGGAATTTCAGAAGTCAAGCAAAAATGGTCCCTTTCCAGATCTTGAAATTTAAATCTGTTAAATTCTCTTTGTACCATACTGATACTAGGCAATCTTAAACAAAATTAGAATCACTGGAAAATGACACATAGTTTATTTTACATATTCATATGTTTATTTCCCTTATGTTCCATACCACTTATCATAAATTATCAAAA
>SJYC01005293.1:0-32320 GCA_006408675.1 Madoqua kirkii | reverse complement strand
AAAAAAAAAAAACACAAGAAAGAGAAAACTAAAACTGCTAAGGAAGCAGTCACCCCACAAAGGATGCTGAAGGACAGGGCGTGGGCCCTGCCTTCCTGCTCACACAAAGAGCACTTTTGTGCGCCAGACACTGGGGAGGTTCAAAGGGCCACCAGATATAATCAAGGGTGAATGTAGAGAAAGGGACTGTGTCCCGTACATATAAAAAGGGGAATAAAAATAAGAGAGGGGTAAAGATTTGTGATGAGGCAGAAGGACAAAGAAAGAAGGAAGAAAAAGGACTATGCCTAGATTTAGTTGGCCTCCCACTCCACCGCTCCATTGTGCTCACGTTACATGATTTTACAATGCATCCATTGAGGCTATGCAAAGCAGCATTTTGTTTTTTCTCGCCTGAACTTCTTCCCTCCCTGTTCCTTTATTATCAATAGTCTTCTTGTTTTTGTTTCCAACCTAAACATTATAGACTTTAAGAAAACTAAGCAATTTAAATGCAGTAGAATTTGACCTGCCGATACCGAAGAATTTAAGAAAATATAGGTTTGTTTGTCCAATCTAACCAGATCAAGTAAAGGAAAACTAGTTTTCCCAGTAGTTTTGTTGTAAATTGCTTCTATAATTGGAATATTTCTGGTGAAAACTCCTTTCCATCTTAATCATCTGAATAATTGTCTCAATTCACATCCTTTTGAAAAACCGCAGTATCTCCTCCTCGATTCAGTAAATGGCCTAGCTTAACTAGTAGGCAAGGTTTAGACAGAATCTGTTGCAGTTCTCACTGTGTCCACAAGATGGCAGGCGGAGATTTAGACTGAGTTTAAGAGTTCTAGTACAGCACTTCATGGCTTTTTCCTGATTCAGATCTATTCAGTCCATCAGCAACTTTTTTTCTTTTTTCCCCCAGATTTATTGAGATATAGTTGAAACATTAAAAGTTACACATATTTAAGGTTTACAGCATGATGATTTGATACATGTACATAAAGTGAAACCGTTACCACCATCAAGGTAATTAACATATTATCACCTCACCTTTAAACCTTTTTTTTTTTAATGGTGAAAACACTTAGATCCACTGCCTTAGAAATTTCAAGTATACACTACTGTTAACTGTAGTCTTGGATCTGCACATTAGAGCCGCAGGATTTATTCATTTTATAACTGAAAGTCTCTGTTCCATCGACCACATCCCAATTTCCCCCTCCTCCAATTGGCAACCACGATTCCACTCTCTGCTTCTATGAGTTCAACTTCTCAATACCTCTTTTTTGCATGCATATTATATGCCAAGAATGCTACTAGATTTGGGGCAGTAATATCATTCAGTTTTAAAAGATTACCTTTATTTACCATACGATTTAGAAAGAACACTGGGTATTTTGTTTCCTGGAGAAAAGGCAAGAACTTTTGGACAGTATATTAATATAATTGTATGGTGCACAGGAAGCTGCAACTAAAAAATATGCAAGAAAAGTAATACATAAAACAATAATCAACGTAGAAGACTGGGTCTGTCTGGCAATTTTTAAAAATCCTACTGGGATTACCACAAAAAAAAATCTCAAGATTGACTCCAAAATTCCAACCCTTTTTGTTTCTAAAGGTATTTCCTTTGGAATTTAATTTCCTTACAAAAATAAAATTGTAAAATATTTTTCTCTAGATATCAGTATTAATCTTGCCAACTGAGTAGAGTATGAATTATCAGTGCTAAAAAGAAACTTTCACTGTATTATGAAAGTCCAATAAATAGACCTATATTTTAAAATAAAGGGAATTTCAGAAGTCAAGCAAAAATGGTCCCTTTCCAGATCTTGAAATTTAAATCTGTTAAATTCTCTTTGTACCATACTGATACTAGGCAATCTTAAACAAAATTAGAATCACTGGAAAATGACACATAGTTTATTTTACATATTCATATGTTTATTTCCCTTATGTTCCATACCACTTATCATAAATTATCAAAATTAAAATTGTAAAAGGTAAATTTAAAAATTACTCAATATTAGAGGATATGAAAATTATATGAAGACAAAATCCCAGATGGTTTCATAGATTTAGTCCTGGAACAGAAAAAAAGGCACTAATGGAAAATACTGGTGATATTGAATAAAGTCTGTAGTTTATTTAGTAGCATAGTATCAACGTTAATTTCTTGGTTTTGACAAATGAACCAAGCTTGTTATATAAGCAGACGAGCTGGGTGATGAACACAGAAATGCTCCATATTTGCAACTTTTCTATAAACCTAAAATCATGCCCCTCAAAAAAGTGAATAAAAAAAGTCTAGGTAACCAGCACTACTGGTCACCCACCACAGACCAGGTGATAACTGGGTGGCTGGTCCCAGAAACCCTGTCTGAGCTGTTCAGTCTAGAAGTAACATTAGTATTCATGTTAAATTATAACCACAAAATATCTTTCCAATGTAGTTTACCAGCACATACTTTCTTGGTTTTACTTGGAAAAATTAAAAAATCACAAGAAATTAATATGGTGAAAGAGGAAAGAAAAATGGTGCTCTCTCATGTCCGACTCTTTGCGACCCCATGAACTGTAGCCTGCCAGGTCCCTCTGTCTATGGGGATTCTCCAGGCAAGAATACTGGAGTGGGTCACCATGACCTCACGTCAAACAGAGAGCCCAGAGGGATACTGGCAGAAGAAAGGGACACTTGGGTGGATGAAGGACACAGGTGTGGTGGTAGAAACCCTCTCCAGCATTGTCTCCTTTCAGACTGGCTCCTGATTAGAATTTGCATTTTCAAAGTAGCTAGCAATCATCACCTCACAGAGCTAACTTTCTTTTGTGGTGGGAACACTTAGAAACACCCCCATAGAAATTTCAAGTATACAATACCGTTAACTATAATCGGAGACGGTAACAGCTAGACAGGTCGGGGGAAACTGCTGTATGGCACAGGGGCCTAAGGTGATGCTCCATGATGACCTAGAAGGCTGGGACAGGACGGGGGGCCTCTGGGAGCTGGTGATGGACAGGGAAGCCTGGCGCGCTGCCCTCCACGGGGTTGCAGAGAGTCGGACTCGATTGAGCGGCTGAATTGAGCTGATTTTGCCTTATGTGAGGCATGTACCCCATCCTCCTAAGATAGTGCAAGTGTTAGCTGCTCAGTCCTGTCTGACTCTTTGTGACCCTATGGATTGTAGCCCACCAGGCTCCTTTGCCCATGAGATTCTCTAGCCAAGAATACCAGAGTGGGTAGCCACTTCCTTCTCCAGGGGATCTTCCTTATCCAGGGATCAAAGTGGGATCTCATGTATTGGCAAATGGATTCTTCACCATCTGAGCCTTACCCTCTTCACAGCATGCTTTATAGATAGTGGACAGGTCGGGGGAAGCAAACAGAACCAAAAAAAAAAAAAAAGAAAGTTGTGGAAGGGATGGAGAAAATAGAAGAAAAATATAAGGTAGAAAACCAGAAAAAGCAAAATCCCCCTGCCTCATCCCTCACTTCCCAGGCAACCAAATTAGGACCCTGTACAAACTGAACCCACCCTCTCCACGCTTCCTCTGTCACTACTGATAACCAATAGATTGCCCAGGGGATGAACCTCTCACAGAGAGGATTTAATCGCTGTCTGAGAAGATGGACTCTCAAATTTCAAGAAACTTGCATTTTCATCCTTTTTTTTACTAGTCAAGAATAACCTGGCTTCCTCCAAACATTTTTCAAAACCTGAACAAAACAAGCAATTTCTTAATATACCACAGTCTATCAGTGAATTTTAGGCAGAAAGTCATGTGTGGTATTTAGCCCCAGAGGACTGGGATATGATACAGATGAAATTTACAATCTTAACATTTAAGCTGACGAGCCATGTCAAACTTCATTAATAAATAACACAACAATTTTGCTGGAAATCTTTTCTCATGTCAAAAACTCAAGGGCCAAGAAGTGGGAAACGTGCACAGAAAGGCAACCGCAACAATGAGAGGGAGAGGAAGCTAGAAGTTCTGGAACATGTAGGTCTATAAGGGAGAGGCTGGAACCCAAGAGACACCAACATGGCACAGCAGACTCGTTCCCCTAATGCTGATGCTAACATCTCCTTCACATCCCAGTGAGCTAGAGCTAGGACGTGTGGGGGGACGGCTTCTTTCAGATGGGTTACTTGGGAGGGACAGCAATGGGAATTTGCAGAGATTAATTCAAAACTGTCTTGAGAAAAAAAAGAAGCTGGGGTAAAATATCCAAAATTATCACCTCTGTGAGTGTGTCCAGCATTCCTTTCCTAGGAACTGATCCCTTCATGAGCTGGGAGGTTGTTGCAGGAGCTGTCGAGTTACAACAGGTCACCTGCCCGCTAACTAGTGAGTTTCCTTCCTTAGAAATTTAGACCTGAATCAAGAGACTAAGAGATAGCCTTTTCTTGTGTGTCTACAAAGCCTGGGAGCTGTTAGTGTGTGACCGTATTCCATCCTGCAAGGAAGAGTTAACGATAAATCTGTACAGAGTGAGGAATGAAAAGAAAAATCAGATGCCTGAATCCTGCCTTTCCTGAAGCACATAAGCATTCCTGTCCTTGGGATGCTTCACCAAATGCCCTGATGAAGAAACCTCTACCTGAAACTCATTTTAGATGATTTCTATTCTTTTCAACCAAAATAACCGCACTTAACACAAACATTATAAACTATTCTCTTTTTGCTCCCTCTCAGGTCTTTTCCCTTATAGCTTCAGTTTCTGTGTGGAACCAATGTATATAGCAGAGAAACAATTTAAAAATATCATCACCCTGCTGATCAGTAAAGAGAGAGCTTTCATTACAGCAACAGCTGGTCAGATTTCAAGCAGGAGCAAAGGGGACAGTGTTATCTGATGATGCAAACAAAAAATAACAAAAATAATGATTTAGAGTCCAAGTCTGAGCTAGCACTCCACCTAAGATGTTTACTCTTCTTGCCAAAATTGAGTTGGCCAAAGCATGCATTTGGGGTTTTCCATAAGAGGGAAAGGAAAAACCCAAATGAATGTTTTGGTCGACCCAACACAGTGGTGATCTCTACGACCTCTTCCAATGGTACAGAGCTATCTGGAGAGGTGGCAACATGCTGAGCATGCATTTAAAAGAGTCAGATCTCAGGATTCAATATCTGCACACACTTTATCATGATAAATAGGAAGGGAGATATCCAGTCATATAAAGAGAGTTGCTGAAAACAATAAATGTAAATATAGAAGTTAGGAGGTCACCTCTGACTCTAGAAAGTAAAACAGTGGCATGATTGCTTGAGGACATGGAACAGCCCGTGATCTGCTGATGATACAGAAGCGGTCTTATTGGTACCTAAGGTTGGCCTTGGAGTACAAATGAAGCAGGGTAAAGGGTAACAGAGTTTTGCCAAAAGAACACACTGGTCGTAGCAAACACCCTCATCCAACAACACAAGGGACTACTCTACACATGAACATTGCCAGAAGGTCAATATCGAAATCGGACTGATTATCATCTTTGCAGCCAAAGATGGCGGAGAAGGCAATGGCAGCCCACTCCAGTACTCTTGCCTGGAAAATCCCATGGATGGAGGAGCCTGAAGGGCTGCAGTCCATGGGGTCGCTGAGGGTCAGACACGACTGAGCGACTTCACTTTCACTTTTCACTTTCATGCATTGGAGAAGGAAATGGCAACCCACTCCCGTGTTCTTGCCTGGAGAATCCCAGGGACTGGGGAGCCTAGTGGGCTGCTGTCTATGGGGTCACACAGAGTCAGACATGACTGAAGCGACTTAGCAGCAGCAGCAGCCAAAGATGGAGAAGCTCTAGACAGTCAGCAAAAACAAAGAGCTGACTGTGACTCGAATTATGAATCATGAGCTCCTTATTACAAAATTCAGACAAACTGAAGAAAGTAGGGAAAAACACTAGACCATTCAAGTATAACCTAAATCAAACCCTTTATGATAATACAGTAGGGGTGACAAATAGATTCAAGGAATTAGATCTGATAGACACACTGACCGAAGAACTATGGATGGAGGTTTATAACATTGTGCAGGAGGCAGTAACCAAAACCATCCCAAACAAAAAGAAATGCAACAGGGCAAAATGGGGGGGGGGGGCTTACAAATAGTTGAGAAAAGAAGAGAAGATAAAGGCAAAAGAGAAAAGGAAAGATATACCCATTTGAATGCAGACTTCCAAAGAATAGCAAGGAGAGATGAGAAAACCTTCCTCAGTGATCAATGCAAAGAAATAGAGGAAAACGATAGAACAGGAAAGACTAGATAACTCTTTGAGAAAATTAGAGAGATACCAAGGGAATATTTCATGCAAGGATGGGGACAAATAAAGGACAGAAATGGCATGGACCTAACGGAAGAGGAAGACATTAAGAAGAGGTGGCAAGAATGCACAAAAGAACTGTACAAAAAAGATCTTAATGACCTAGGTAGCCACAATGGTGTGATCACTCACCTAGACATCTAGAGTGTGAAGTCAAGTGGGCCTTAGGAAGCACTGCTACAAATAAAGCTAGTGGAGGTGATGAAATTCTAGTTGTGCTATTTCAAATCTTAAAAGATGATGCTGTTAAAATGCTGCACTCAGTATGACAGCAAATTTGAAAAAATCGGCAAGGACAACCAGACTGGAAAAGTCAGTTTTCATTCCAATCTCAAAAAAGGGGCAATACCAAAGAATGTTCAAACTACCGCACAATTGCACTCATTCCACATGCCAGCAATATAGTGCTCAAAATCCTTCAAGCTACACTCCAACAGTACATGAACTAAGAACTTCTAGTTGTACAAGCTGGATTTTGAAAAGGCAGAGGAACCAGAGATCAAATTGCCAACACTCACTGGATTATAGAAAAAGCAAGGGAATTCCAGAAAAACATCTACTTCTGCTTCATTGACTACACTAAAGCCTTTCACTGTGTGGATCCCAACAAGCTGTGGAAAATTCTGAAAGAGATGAGAATAACAGACCACATTACTTGCCTCCTGAGAAATCTATATGTAGGTCAAGAAGTAACAGTTAAGAATCAAACATGAAACAACAGACTGTTTCCAAATTGGGAAAGGAGTATGTCAAGGCTGTGTATTGTCACCCTGTTTATTTAACTTATATGCAGAGTACATCATGAGAAATGTTGAGCAGGATGAAGCTCAATCTGGAATCAAGATTGTCGGGAGAAATATCAATAACCTTAGATATGCAGATGACACTGCCCTAATGGCAGAAAGCAAAGAGGAACTAAAGAGCCTCTTAATGAAAGTGAAAGAAGAGAGTGAAAAAGTGAAAAAGCTGGTTTAAAAGTCAACACTCAAAAAAACTAAGATCATGGCATCCAGTCTCATCACTTCATGGCAAATAGATGGGGAAAAAATGGAAACAGTGACAGACTATTTTCTTGGGCTCCAAAATCACTGCAGATGGTGACTGCAGCCATGAAATTAAAAGATGCTTGCTCCTTGGAAGAAAAACTATGACAAACCTAGACAGCCTATTAAAAAGCAGAGACATCAATTTGACAACAAAAGTTCATACAGTCAAAGCCATGGTTTTTCCAGTAGTCATGTATTGCTGTGAGAGTTGGACCATAAAGAAGCCTGAGCACCGAAGAACTGATGCTTTTGAACTGTGGTGTTGGAGAAGACAATTGAGAGTCCCTTGGACAGCAAGGAGATCCAACCTGTCAATCCTAAAGGAAATCAACCCTGACGCTTCACTGGAAGAACAGATGCTGAAGCTCCAATATTTTAGCTACCTGATGTGAAGAGAAGACTCAATGGAAAAGACCCTGATGCTGGCAAAGACTGAAAGCAGGAGGAGAATAGGGTGACAGAGGATGAGATGTTTGGATGGCATCGTCGACTTAATGGACATGAGTTTGAGCAAACTCCAGGAGATTGTGAAGGACAGGGAAGCCTGGCGTGCTGCAGTTCATGGGATCTCAAAGAGTCTGACACAAGTGTGTGACTGAACAACAAAATCTACTCAACAGCATCACTGAACACCTGCCAAGTTTGAATCAGGACGAGCATTTTCCAGTCTCTGTCACAGGATGCCACCAATATCCTGGGTCCTATTACTTTGTACTGACACCTCTCATTTCCAGGGTAGGCAGGGAACCAGCAAATGTGGCCACTTGGACTCAATGATCTCAATTTCTCCTTGCATTTCAACATGCTTCTGAGCTTTTTATATTCCTAAATGTGAAAGCACTTTGTGGCAAACTCTGTTAAAAAGCTATTAGCAATGACAGTGAAGGAGAAAGAAAAGTGGTGACAAGGAAGAGGAAATCAGCAAGTATAAAAAGCCATTTATCTCATCAAAAAAAGGATTTTTCGTATTAAAATGTTTGATGTGTTTAGAACATGTCAGACTCTAAAACATCTCTACAGAGTAGATATTATCATTTACAAAGCTAGACAACATGCCAAACTGACTCCGTTTATTCTCATCATACATTCATGTGTATCAAGAAATGAATAAAAATATTTTCCCACATAATGTGTGACTAGTTACTATCTTCACACTTTTTCTACTTTGATACAGCAATACAAAATCTATAGCCTTCTCTTACAGTAAAATCTCAATCTTACTTTGATCAGAGCAAATTAGAGTTACATGGGAATAATAACCTTTTCTTAAGAAGTTACCACCAGGGACTTCCCTGGATTCATGCTCCCAATGCAGGAGGCCTGGATTCAATCCTTGATCAGGGAACTATATCCCACATGCTGCAACTAAGACCTAGTGCAGCCAAATAAGGAAATGAATGGATGCGTAAATAAATATAAGTTACTATGCACCACACATTTTTCTAAGTGCCCTATGTATATATAATTCCCATGATGCCCCTATTTCCCAAGGACTACTGTGCCAAGTACTATGCTTATCAAAACTCTTTTCTAGATGAGCGAAGTGAAGCACAGAGAGATCTAATTCGCCCAAGGACCCACACCTAGGAAGCTGCAGGACTGGTATTTGAATCTAGACGTTCTGCATTCAAGGGCTTCCTCGGTGGTTCAGATAGTAAAGAATCTGCCTGTGATGCAGGAGACCTGGGTTCCATCCCTGCGTCAGGAAGATCTCCTGGGGAGGGAAATGGCAACCCACTCCAGTCTTCTTGCCTGGCGAATTTCATGGACAGAGGAGCCTGGTGGGCTACAGTCCATGGGGTCGCAAAGAGTCGGACACAAGCTAGCAACTAACACATTCCACACATTGTTCTACATTCAGAGCTGCACTCATAACTAGGTGGTAATCCAGATTTGGGGGGCCACCATGGACAGCAGTTTGTAATCAGGGGCTTGGTACTGGCTCTGTAAGACTTTCACAGACAACAAAGCTAAGAACAGCCTTCAGGGCCCCAGCTCTGGTGGGAGACGCTGTACAAACCTGGAATGGGCTGTTTGGAGAAAATGCAGTGGATTTCCGTTTACTTGGCAGAGAAATAGCATTGGATACAGGACCAAGTACAAGTTTAAAGCCAATTCCACTCAACTTATTTCATGCTGTAGTAGGAAATGAAGGTACCTAAAAAGAAACGTCTGGTTTGCTCTCTGCCCATGTGAAATTCAATACTTTTATTAGGCTAAGACCCACCAGGCTCTCTCAATCCTTTCAAGACTGCTCCAGCCATTCGCTTGCTCACCTATGTGAGAGTTAATAGAACAACACAAATGTCCCAGTGGGACTTGATGTCTTTTCAATACTGCTTGCTGAATTATAACTGTTAATGTATTTAATAATTTGGGAGTACTTTTCTTATTTTCTTATCATTCAGAATTGGAAATGCTGTGGAAGTTGCTGGTGGAGAGTTAAAGTATATTTCAGAAGGAAGCCCAGCATATAAAACGTTTTAAAAGTGTGGCAGCTTCATTAAAGGGACTTGGAGTTCTGGAGCCTCCCCCGACCCCCGCCACTGACTAGTATATCTCCCTCCTGCTCAGGGACATAAAGGTCTTTATGAAACTCCTGGGCCTCCAGATCACAGTTTGTAAGCCACTGGCTATTACCAAGCGGGAGGAAACAGGTGAGCAGTGACCCTGAGCTCTGGAGGCAATACACAATATGCTCTGAGGATCAAGAACAAAGTCAGGTTTTGATGACTCTGCCAAAGTTAGCCAAGAAAGTCCACTTCCCTGAAGGTCTTCATGAGAATGGGAGGGATGGGAGAAGGGAAGACCCATGTCTTTTCCTAAAATTCAGAAATTCCCAAGCACATTTGATGGGCCAAACACAAGCCCCTTGGACTTAGGGTTGGAGGAGCATCTTAAGCGTCATTCTAAGGAAAGAGTCAAGCAGAGAAGATTGTATGAAGGTTATTAGCACATGAAAGGAAGGGAGAAGGTGAAAGGATGGATGCTCAGGGGCAAAGTGACAGTTTGGCAAGAGTAATAATGAGATAAAAGTTAATTCTAAGGACAGAGAGTGGTACCTGAATTAAATTTGAAGGCGCCTAAAAGTGAGAAGGCTGTGGAATGGCGCTAGATGCTGGAAGGGTCATCACCAGTACGATTTTTTTTAAGACTCAGGGACCATGTTGAGGAGAATAAGGCAAACTTTATGATAAATCAGGAGTGGAAACCATTAAGAACATCTAAAAGCTCAAAAGATTTTTAGCACGTGAGGGCAGGAAAGTCTAGACACGGGTGCTGGTGGTGTTGATGGTGGGGTTTATCCGATTGAGGAGCTTTACAATAACTGCGTTAAATTTCATCTTGTTACAGACCTTTGCTCTGGCTGATAGAATACTTTTTAGGTCATATTTCTTTTACCCTAAAATTCCACTATTTCTTCCAGTTTAATATCACTTATGATATCTACTTGGTCAATCTCAGTCTGCATTTGTTTAAATCAAATAGAATAAAAAGAATCAAATGTATTTTATACAGTTGCGGTTAGCATTATTTTGTGAGAACGTTGTTTTCATTAAATATGTGTTTATGTATATGCATTTATTATGTGTATATGAATGTATGCATCCTAAGTCACAATATAAAGTGTTTTTTTCCTACTCTTGGGTCATAGTCAAGAAGAAATTTAAAAGTCACTAAATTAGATAACCTGGTCATGGTGATGATGTTGAAAACAGGCACATTCCTATGCTTCAGAGAAAGTGAAATTATATAATCATTTCAGAAGGCAATTTGGTAATAGGTACCAAAAGCATCAGAATTGTTCAGATCTTTTGATCTTATAGAAGCGTTTGATCAAGTACTTAGATACATATATTTTTGACAGCATCATGAATAGTAATAAAGCCTGGAATCAACCAAAAGATCAAAGGATAGAGTGATGCTTTACACAAACTTTGTGGCAGGTATATAAAACACATCAAAGGTTACTAGTTGTTGTTTATCAATATGGAAATATACTCATGACTGGATTACATTACAATACAAATGATCCCGCCTAAATTTTATGTTTAAAAAATAAAAACTGTGTGTCCATGAAATAAGCCCACCATTGGCCATTGACGGCCCAGAGGAGTCCTGCCCCACTGGACTCTCCCCACAGCTGCTGTGGCCACAGGCACCTTGTCCCCCTTCCACAGCCAAAACCACTCTTGCCCCCTGAAATAGATGGGGCTCCGCCACCTGGAGAGGAAGGGATGGGGGACCCTCAGGTGGGCCAGCTTTGGGCCAAACCTGGAGCAAGGTGCTGCGACATTCTCATGTCATCTCTTTCCCATCCCCAGGTAGGAGGGCTGGGTGTGGCCACTAGGGCTGGGAGAGCTCACACTGAACTACAGGGCTAAAGGCGAAATCACAACGTATTTTAGTACAAATAAAGTGAGCAGCCCTAACAGGCACAGATGTAAAAAATAAGTTGGTAGACTTCCTGCAAGAACCAGAGTGGAAAAAAGCAGGATGCAGAAAGTGAGTGTAATGTGGTCTCAGTTCTGTAAATAGTTACTATGAATGGATATCGTTGTTGTTCAGTTGCTCAGTCATGCCCAAATCTTTGTGACCCCATGCACTGCAGCACGCCAGACTTCCCTGTCCTTCACTGTCTCCTGGAGTTTATTGAATGTATACATTCATGTCTATATATACATATATATATAGAGAGAGAGACATGAACATATATATGTACACATGTGTATCACCAGGAGAAATATCAATAACCTCAGATACGCAGATGACACCACCCTTAAGGTAGAAAGCGAAGAACAAAGAGCCTCTTGATGAAAATGAAAGAGGACAGTGAAAAACTTAGCTTAAAACTCAACATTCAGAAAACTAAGATCATGGTATCCGGTCCCATCACTTCATGGCAAATAGATGGGGAAACAGTGACAGACTTTATTTTGAGGGGGTCCCAAAGTCACTGAAGATGGTGACTGTAGCCATGAAATTAAAAGACACTTGCTCCTTGGAAGAAAAAGTTATGACCAAACTAGACAGCATATTAAAAAATAGAGACATTACTTTACCAACAAAGGTCCATCTAGTCAAAGCTATGGTTTTTCCAGTAGTTATGTATGGATATGAGAGTTGGACTGTGAAGAAAGCTGAGCATCGAAGAATTGATGCTTCTGAACTGTGGTGTTGGAGAAGACTCTTGAGAGTCTCTTGGACTTCAAGGAGATCCAACCAGTCTATCCTAAAGGAAATAAGTCCTGAATGTTCATTGGAAGGACTGATATTGAAGCTGAAACTCCAATACTATGGCCACATGATGCAAAGGGCTGATTCATTGGGAAATACCCTGATGCTGGCAAAGACTCAAGGGAGGAAAAGGGGACAACAAAGGATGAGATGGTTGGATGGTATCACCAGCTCAATGGACATGAGTTTGAGTAAGCTCTGGGAGTTGGTAATGGACAGGCAGGCCTGGTGCACTGCAGTCCATGGGGTCACAAACAGTCGGACATGACTGAGTGACTGAACTGAACTGTGTGTATATATATATTCACAAATATATACATGCACACATGTATACAGGTCAATAGATGATTCTATAAGCACAGAGAAAACAAATTTAATTATATGGGCTTACCTGATAAAAGACTAATCAAGGAAAACAGAGTGTGAAAGAAAAAAGTAAAATCTAGTAAAATTATCTTGAAATTGAAAAAATGTGTTCACAGAAAATTTATAAAAAGGTATTTATACAAAAGGTGTAAAATTAGTAACAGTGGGAAAGTAGGGAGGCAGTATGAATGTTTCTTTTTTTTTTCCTTTTCTATTATTTCCCTGGTGGCTCAGTGGGTAAGGCGTCTGCCTACAATATGGGAGACCCAGGTTCGATCCCTGGGTCGGAAAGATCCCCTGGAGAAGGAAATGGCAACCCACTCCAGTACTCTTGCCTGGAAAACCCCATGGACTGAGAAGCCTGGTAGGCTACAGTCTATGGGGTTGCAAAGAGTCGGACACGACTGAGCGACTTTCCCATTCTATTATTTCAAACATTGTCTTTTTTTCTAAAATGAGTATAGATTTCAATCCGTCCAGTCTGAGACACTATTACTTACAGAGCCTCTATCCAAAGATGGACTTTTGGTCCTCACCCAAATAATTCCTTACAAGAGTATTTTCATGGCTACAAGGGAGAGCCTATATTTTGAAGTAAAAAAATGGGAGTAGCATATAGGGCAGACAAGAAGAAATGAATCCAGCTGGAATAGAAGATGCTTGTTAAGAATACATTTTAAGATTAGATAAAGGAAATCAGTAGGATGTCAGGCCTGACATGTAGGGTTTGCCGTATGGACTTGATCTTTGTAAGGTATCGAGTCATTTCATAGGAAGGCATCATCACACTTTCCTGTCTGTACATAATAATGTCCATTAGATCTAACTTCAAGACTCTGCGCAAACTAACTCTGAAGAGCAGGTATCCATAGTGCAATGGGAGGGTGTTATTATATGAAAGTCAGAGTGACAAGAAATATTGCACTGAATTTTCCTCAGCCACACAGCAGATGTTCTTTTCTAGCTACTGTAGCAAGTATTTTAGTTTTCATAACAAGCTAAAGAAAATTGCTGTATAGCTATAAATGTCAGTTTGAGTTCTAGAATTAATATTCTCCTTGATGCTCCATTTCTTAGAGGACAGTCATTCTTTGCAACGTTCCAAGCACTGTGTTTGGAAAGCATCATGCCTTAATGAAATAAGACCTAAATATGGTCGAAGGGAAATAAAACAGTCTCTACTTAATAACGTGAAAGCAAGATTACAAATACACTTTGCTTTGATTAAATCTTAGTCTAGAGTTTGGCAAACTTTTTCTACAAAGAGTAAGATAATAAATATCTTAGGCTTTGCAAGCCAAATATTCTGTTGCAACAGCAATGGTAGGCAATTTATAAGTAAAATGGGAGTGGTTATACTGCAATAAAACTTTATTTTCAAAAATAGATAACATGCCCAA
The DNA here is from genome assembly GCA_006408675.1 of Madoqua kirkii. NCBI lineage: Eukaryota > Metazoa > Chordata > Mammalia > Artiodactyla > Bovidae > Madoqua > Madoqua kirkii. The sequence goes on along the minus strand of SJYC01005293.1, from coordinate 17,962 downwards.
TTTTCTATAGTTTGCTACCACTAAGATGAAGTAAAATAAACTTCACCAAAACACAAATTAATCTACACTCAGAAATTTACCAAAAAATAACACTGAACCAAATGAGCAAAGATTATTCGATTGTTTAAATACTACTCAATACTTATTGGACAGTTAAATATTCTACTAGATTTTATGTACAAATTATTAATTTATACCAGATTTAATATATTTTCCTAGAGCATTTTTGTGTTTTACAAAATCCAACAATAGAGAGATGAAGATCAGATCTTTTTAGATACTGACACACTAATTTTAAATTAAATATGTAAGTTATTATAACTGTATTGGACTTTTAAGTACGTGCTTGAGAATGAATATATATAGGCCTCTTCCCTATAACTAACTATATAGCCTCATTTCTGCTGATGATCAATTTTAGATCAGTTCTCAGTCCAGTCCAAGCACTTAAGTTCAGGCCTACAATTTTGTTAGAGTTCCAAAATTCCTCCTGTTTTAGGGTTTCCTCCTTTACCCAATTCCTGAGTTGTCTCTACATTCCTAATACCAGGGAGGCTCTAACCAGCTGCTGGGTCTTCATCCCATTTCTCCCTGGAGCTTGAGTGATTGTGGGTTCCTTGCATAAACAATGATGACCTTAGCATCCTGTATAACTGACTATATATTTCCCTCTCCCTGGCTTTTGGGGTCTACTGAGATTCTGACCAAGCTTCCTTTATTACACTTCATCCTGCTTCTAGCCTCAGTCACCAGGTGGCAGACTGGGAAAAATTCCAATTCTTCACTCACTCAAGGACCCAGGGAACTCAAGGACACTTAGGATTGTCTTAGAGTCCTGAGAAACTCAGATGGGAGATGGGGGACAGGGCAGTGACTGTCCCTCTGATGCTTAGATACATGATGTTTCCTCTGCAGCCTCCCAACTCAGCCTCCCTGAGGTTGGTGCTGGGGTAGGGAGGACCCTGAATTTTAAACATAAAAATTTTGAGGTCCTCTCTTTTTAAATTGGTCTTTCTTCTCTGTCATTTTCCCCTTGCTGTCTGGGGTAGGTGATGAGGTGATTCACAAAGAAAACGTGATCTCAGGAATGGAGGCCAAAATCTCCTTTATTGTAAGGAGAGTCCCATCCCTTGTTACAAGCAGTCCACAACCCAAGGCTGAAAGCTGATGGGAACATGTCTTGTGGCTGGAAGAAGGAAGGAGAGATAAACAATGAAAATGCTCTCTTTAGGACTGTTAGTTTTTAAAGCATGTTCAGGAGGAGGCAAGATGTTAATTCAGATACATGGACTAGTGATTTGAGGATACGGTGCCGGGGAAGAGAGGGAATAACCGGAAACTGGCTCTGAAAGATCACCTAAAGCGGGATTGACTAGTGCAGTGACTATGCTGTTTTACCCCAGGATGACTCAGCAGTCAGCCAGGTGCAGCTCTGAACCCTTAGTTCCCTTTATTTATTGTCCTGGATGGACTTCCTGCTCCTCAGTCTACCACTAATCTCAGCTCTTTGAAGATTTTTCTCCTGCATAATTACATCCCTCTCCTACATCATTCTTCTACTGTCTCCCTGACCCATTCTTATCAACATACTTATGTGCTGAAATATCTGATATCTTTAAAAAGATAACAGCTCCCTCCAGCTCCCAACTCTTTACTTTGCTCCCATGTACAGCAAGAAAGATGATGCTGTGAAAGTGCTGCACTCAATATGCCAGCAAATTTGGAAAACTCAGCAGTGGCCACAGGACTGGAAAAGGTCAGTTTTCATTCCAAACCAGAGAAAGGCAATGCCAAAGAATGCTCAAACGACCACACAATTGCATATGAATTAAAATTATCTTAATATCATTTTGAAGCTGATGATTCCTGAATCTGTATCTTTTGTACTGCCGTTTACTCTGAAATCCAGAAAGCCTGCTCTACCCCCTACTCAGATAGGGAATAAGCACTTCAAATTTAATTGTTCATAATAGGACTTAAAATCCTCCCTTAGTCTTAAGTCAAAAAGGCAAACAAATATTGAACTGAGGTTCATGGTTTATTTTTCAGTGATATGTGTTAGCAAATCTCAAATTATTTTGTATATATTGCAGGATTGAGCAAATAGGACAATATTTTGAGAATAACAGGAGCCAGGTTTCTCACTGGCTGGTTGGTTGGAGAATAAATTACAAATTTAGAAATGAATAATCGTTAAATTGAAGTTAACAGTGTTAGTAAAAACTTGGGGTACTTGACATAGATCAATAAATGACAGAGTAAATAAATAGAGAAACACACACAAGCTCACACACACAGCTCTTTCTGCTGAGTAAACACAGAACACTGGCTCCTGAGGAACAGTGAAACATAGAGATCTTGATTTCAAAATACCATTTCTCGCAAAGAAGGAATCAGGGTTTCTAGGAAACCACAGAATAAGAAAAGTAGAAGGTAAATCTACAGCATCTTTCTGTGCCAGAAAGTAAGGAACTGTTCAAAGAACAATGGAGTTATGCCCAGAGGACATAAAGAAACCTCGCTGACTACATCTTGGGAAGTCTGGACATCAAAACAATGATTAATGGGGCTTCCCAGGAGGTGCTAGTGGTAAAGAAACTGCCTACAAAAGCAGGAGACATAAAAAAAAATGCAGTTTTGATTCCCTGGTGGGGAAGATCCCTTGGAGAAGGGAATGGCAACCCACTCTGGTATTCTTGCCTGGAGAATCCCATGGACAGAGGAGCCTGGAGGGCTACAGTCCATGGCGTCGCAGAGTGGGACACAATTGAAGTGACTTAGCACACACACACCCTCTTAAAAAATATCAAGTTCTAGAAAGACAAAAGTGATTGAGAACCTGTTTCAGGTTAAAGTTTTCCCTGATAGATCAGTTGGTCAAGAATCTGCCTGCAATGCAGGAGACCTCGGTTTGATTCCTGGGTTGCAAAGATCTGCTGGAGAAGGGATAGGCTACCCAATCCAGTATTCTTGGGCTTCCCTTGTGGCTCAGCTGGTAAAGAATCCACCCGCAATGAGAGAAACCTGGGTTCGATCGCTGGGTTGGGAAGATCCCCCGGAGAAGGGAAAGGCTACCCAGTCCAGTATTCTGGCCTGGAGAATGCCATGGACTGTAGTCCATGGGGTCGCAAAGAGTCGGACACAACTGAGCTACTTTCACTTTCAGGTTAAAAGACACTGAAGATACAGAGAAACTGAAAGTACTGCATAATACTGGGATGGAAGGAAAAAAGAAGACATTATTAGAAAATTAGCTTTGAATATAGAATATAAATCAAATGAGAAATAATACTCAGTAGTAAATAAATGGATTTGGATCATTTTACTGTACTTATGCAAGGGAATGTCCTTGTTCTAGGAAATGCACTCTGAAATATTTAGGATAAAGGGTGATTTGAAATTTACTTTTTAAATGATTCACAAAGAGAAAAGGAATGAGAAAGCAAAAGAGCTGGCATGTGAATAAGTAGCAAATCTGAATATGAAGTACAGAGTGTATCAATTTCACAGTTTTTCTGAAAGATTTAAGTTGTAATAAAATTAAAAGTAATGTTTATATCTATTGTTTTAGAAGAATTAGGGGTAGCAGAAAGGTCATAAATGATGCAGAAGCTAAGATCAAGTTCAACAATAACAACAAAACACACAAGACAGAAGTGAGGCTATGCTGAGAAGTTCAGAATTTCACCACATAAAAGAAGCTGTTTCCGTAAAAGAGCTATGCTGTCTAAATCGTGGCCTCACTAATTACGGCTGTGAAATGGAAGATCAAGTTCCTGGCATTGTGACAGCTGAAGAATGAAGAGGCCAGTCATCAATACAAATGTTTGAAGTCTTACAAAGATGCAAACAGTGATGCAGAGAAGTCTCTGTCTATACCCAAGTGTCGAATCCTCGAATGAGATGGAATCTGTAGATAATAGTAATGAAGATGGTGAGAAAGTGATATTAAGTGAATAACATTGGGAGTCCAAAGAAAGACATTAAGAAGGGTTTATGGGGAGCACTGAGAAAGAAGCGGATAATGACTTTCCCAGGATCAACGAGAAGGAGAAAGTAGGGGGAAAGGTCCTCTATTTGAGAGTATGGCCAGAAAGGCAGTATCACTGGGGAAAAACATGTTTCACTTAAAAAAAAAAAAAAGAAAGAAAACTGAAAGCATTCCAAGCAAATGTCAGAACTGCAGGGTTGTCTCTTCAATGGATGGTGCTAAGAAAATTGATTATCCACATTCAAAAGAATAAGTTGGACCCTTACCGTACAACATATACAAAATCAACTCAAAATGGACCAAAGATCCAAATAAGAAAACTATTAGAGGAAAGCATACGGGAAAATCTTCGTGATATTGGATTTGTCAGTGATTGCTGAAATACAATACCCAAAGCATAAGCAACAAAGGAAAAATGCATAAATTGGACTTTAACAAAACTGAAAACTTATACATCAAAGGATACATTAAGGAAGTGAAAAAGTCAATGCACAGAATGAGGGAAAATATTTATAAACCATATATCTGATAAGGTCTAATACCTAGAATATAGAAAGAATTCTTACAAAAACAACAAAAAGACAATTATAAATGGTCAAAGGACTTGAATAGACATTCCTCCAAAGAAGACATACAAATAGCCACCAACCAAGGAAAAGATGCTCGACATCACTAGTCACTAGGAAAATGCAAATCAAAACAAGATACCACATTATACCCACTAGAATGGCCATAATAAAAAATAGAAAATAACCGTTGTGAGAATGTAGAGAAACCGGAACCTTCATACGTTGCTAGTGGAAATGTAAAATGGTAGAGCCACTGTGGAAAACAGTTTGGCAGCTCCTCAATAAGCTCAACATAGAACTATTACAAGACTCAGCAATTTCACTCCTAGGTGTGTGTGTGTGTGTGTGTGTGTGTACATATATACACACAAAAGAAAATTTGTATGCAAATTTTCATAGCAGATCTACTCACTATACCAAAAGGTGGAAATAACCCAAATGTCCACAATGGATGAATAGATAAACAAAGTGAGAAATCCATACCATGGACTATTATTTAGCTTTAAAAAGAAATAAACTACCAATACTTGCTACTAGGATAAATCTTGAAAAACTTAAGTGAAGTGAAAGAGGCTAGACACCCTAAGACCACTTACTCCATGATCCGTTTCCACTTACTCCATGATCCGTTTGTATAGAATATCTATCCATAATAGGTAAATCCACAAAGATAGAAAGCAAGTCAATGGACGCCAAGGGCTAGGAGGGGATGGGTGCCAGGACATGAAGAATGACTACTTAACTGGTATGGTCTCTTTTTGCAGTGATAAAGAAAGTTCTAGAACTAGATTGTGATGACAGTTGCACAGTATTATGAACATACCTAATGCACTGAATTTTACACTGTAAGTTGGTTAAACAAAACAGTAAGCTATCTGTTATATACACTTTACCACATTAAAACAATGCAGATTATTTTAGAGAGCATAGTAGAACTAGCTAGACAGGTGTGAAATTCTGTCAAGTGTCTGCAGGTTGGGGATCAGATGGGAGGAGTCACATGAAGACAACGAAAAGGAACTTTGAAAACAAATTTTGAAGAGCTTTGAACATCCATTGAAGAGTCTGAACGTTACTTTAGAATCAACAAAGAACCACTGAAGGCTTTCAAGCAACATGGTTAATTGATCTGAAGAAGTTCTAAAGTTACTGTGACACTCTTTTACATGGAGGCCTGATATGACATCTAAACATCTATCAGACACTCTCTTGTATCGACAGCTTCATTAATGAACTTGATTCAATTGTCTACCTCTCTTTCCCTGGAAGCCAGGGCACAGAAGGCCTTTCCTGGTATATAATTTTTCCAGTCTTCTCAAACTCTAGTAAGCCAAAAGTAGCCAGATTGGTGGTTTTAATAGGTCTCTTAGGATGCTTTTTACACAGGGACACAAATGCCTCCCTAGACAATTAGTGGCCTGAAGGCCTAGGCTATTTGAACAAACATATTTCCCCTGCTTTCAGGCAGCCCCAAAGCCTCCTCCCAGCTGTGGGATGACTCTTGTGCGTCAGCACAAAAGCCGGGGCTGCTAACATTTCCTGGCAGAAAGTCAACTCCACAGCCTGCAAGTCTGGCATGTGAGGCGTATAGATCTATCTTTAATCAAAACCACAGACAGTTGGTACTTTGGGCACTCCAAGAATGCAGACAGGAATTCTCGATGATCCGACTCCAGCCGAAAGCTCCCATGAACACCTGACATTGGAGAGACTTGGTAAAAAATCCATTCTTAACTCTTCACTCTTTGAGACAGTATTGTGTCTCAATTAGATGAGCCCCTAAATCTCATAAGAGGCTGCACGACCATAGTTCTCCAATGATGTGCCCCTCCTGGATTTCATGGAGAAGGAAATGGGAACCCACACCAGTATTCTTGCCTGGAAAATCCCATGGACAGAGAAGCCTGGCAGGCTACAGTCCATGGGGTTGCAAGAGCCGAACATGACTTAGCGACTAAACCACCATCTGGATTTCAAAGTATTATAGTTTCAGATTCAAATATTCAACTAAAAATATATTTTTTTTATTTTTAAAATCAACCACACAGTCGCTAGGGTTCATTCAAGATCCTTCATGAGCTGCCCATCATCACTCTAACCTTCTAGATTCAACTCCCACTCTTTCCCCACAGAACCCTAACTTGCACCCAGTTATCTCTTAGTTGTGTGTCTTCTGATGTGTCAGTTACTGAGGATTTGTGGATGAGTAAAGCATGTTTCTGCCTTCACAGTATTATAGCAGCTCAACAGAAAGGCGGACACTGGGCTGTTGCAGAAACAAGGCATTTGCCAAGTGTGTCCCTCCAGCATTGTTTCAGTACCTGTCAAATCTTTTTGCCAAAGACATTGGGAGCTTTACAAGACTAGAGACGTCTCCCCATTCCAGGTAGGACTTGATCTGGCATTGTTTTAATTACAGTGAGATGGAAACTTAGGACAATTAGACCAGGCAGGCAGGTTCTACCATCCCTTTTAATCTGTTTACCCAGAAAACACCAGCTCTACCCCTGCCCTGAGCCTGGTGTGTGTCTCCCCAACTTGAGTGATCCAGGATTCTTAAGGCATGTGTACAACACCCAGCCAAACCTCATGGTCTTGACCAACTGACGGCTATAAAAAGTGAGACAGTGTTACATCCTTTCAATACCACCTGGATCTCAACTGTGCTATTGAATCACAACTCTCTTACTTTACATTTTGAGACATAAAGGGGCAAGTCTCTTTCTAACCTGTTATAGAATCACTGGACAACATGCAAAATTTTGGACAATTTTAATCTCAGAAATGTTTACACGATTCATGTTTTCTCTACTTGTGTAATATATAGAATATATTTTACAGTGACTCATTTAAGAAGAATAAACAGCTAGCATAGTTTGTTAATCCTATTTCTCATAAAAGAGAAAAAAAGAATTATACACTAAGTGTCATTGAATGTGTTAGTCACTCAGTCATGTCTGACTCTTTGTGACCCCATGGATTGTAGCCCACCAGGTTCCTCTGTCCATGGAATTCTCCAGGCAAGAATTTTGGAGTGGGTAGCCATTCCTCTCTCCCCAGGGATCTTCCTGACTCAGGGATCGAACCCAGGCAGATTCTTTACCATCGTAGCTACCAGGAGGTAGATGGTTAGTTTTCTATTTTAACATCACTGGGCTCAGGGATGCCCAGAAAGCTGGTAAACATCTCTCTCAACCTCCCCTCCTGCTCTTGCAGCTGGGACACCCATTTTCTCCTGTCATCAGACATAAGAGCTCCTGATTCTTGGGTCTTTGAACTCCTGGGCTTACAACAGTGCACTTAACATTCAGGTTCTCAGGCCTTCTCAGACTGGTAGATACACCATTGGCTCCCTTAGTTCTCAGGCCTTTAGACATGGAATTATACCACTGGCTTTCCTGGGCCTCAGCTTGCAGATGGCAGACTATGGGATTTAGACTCCAACTCATGAGTCAGTTCCTATAACAAATCCCCTCATATATGTCTGTAGGTACTGATTCTACTGATGATGCTTCTCTGGAGAACTCTAATATAACCTAAAGGGGAAATTGACTGAGGAGTTCCCATAGCATGTGCTGAGCACGTGGAGAGTTTGTGATGAGACAGTAATTTTAGTAGTAAGTGTGCTTCTGTAGGAAACAGACGCATCCTCTTCCTTTATTCAGATCCTCCTTGAATTTTCAAATAGCACTTTTTTTAGTGCCTATTAGGTCAATTTCATTTTCATACAGGAATTCGAGATGATTAGTGACTAAATTCTCATCGATTTCCCCCCACTTTGCAAACTAACATGAATATTTCTTTCTGGCAGGAACAAAAAGTTAACTTTATTTAGGAGGCTGGCAGCCTGGAGATACGTGCCCAAAAATCAACTCTGAAGATTCTGCTGGACCATGAAAGTGTTTAAAGGAAGACCAAACTAACACCAGTTTCTGATATATCTTAGTGAGTCATACAGCTTCTTGTCTATTATATCCACTGTTTCTAGCCTGTGTGTCAAATATTCTATTTGCTAGAATAAGGTTTAAACAGAGGCAGTAATAATTGTGAAGTTAGTATGTAGACAAAAATTATTGTTGGGCACCTGTGAACCATGACTGAGTGTTCATTTTGGATTGCATTAGTGTGAGAAAAGTCTATCCCAAGGCTATTAGAGTCTTGATACCCAAGTAGACCAACATGGAAATAAGGCAATCCAAGATCCTCATAGAGTCAGTTCACTGTCTGCATTGCAGACGCAACTCTCCCAAGGCTAGTGCAAGGTCTAGATTCAGATCCATGGAGGCAGTAGGAATTTTGCCTTAACTTCCAACCAAGGAGTCCTCAGTTTTGTAAATTATTGGTTCTTTATCTAAAACTGATTTGTTTTCCCTGATTCAGCTTTTTACTATTAACACTTACAGAAGAGGAGAGGTAGGGTCAGTATCCTAGAATACAAACAGGCTTACGATTGGCCATTTCTAAACAACTCAATTTCGCTTTCCAGGACAGCTTCTTTATGACCCCAGGGCAAAGGGGAAAAAAAAAAAAAAGACTCAGAGTGAACACTGAATTCTTCTGTTCTAATTCCTCCTCTCCCTAAACACACACACACACACAAATTCTGCAGTTGCAAAGGCAGACCCACATCCCATGGGTCATCTGGTCTCTTCTCTCCAAAATAACATCAGCAAGATTCTATTAAAGAAAGAAAACAGAAGAAATATGAGGAGAAGGTTAATAGCCATATAAAATAGAAAGTAAACAACCTCAACAAAAATAAAATTTTGATAATGAAAATCCTTAGCAAACAAAGGAAATTCATCACTGAAAACATGATACGGGAGGTAGACGGTCATGGCAGAGGCTCTAGAAAGGATGTACTGTTTCAATGAGAAATTAAAGATTCTCTGAGATTTGAACACACTATGAAGAAGACACCAGGCTGCTGTCCTAAGGACAACCTAGCATGGCTTTCCTTCCCTAGAGCAGGAGAGGCCACCAGGTGTCAGCGAAAGCTAGAAAATGAAATCAAGCTTGGGTGTTCAAAAAAGATAACTTGTCTAAATTTACACTAGGAGATAACATTCTGGACATGTTTTAATAATAATAATGAAAAGTAATGATAATAAAGGGAATTTCAAATACAAAAAAAGTTACCAAAAAATTTTGTTAATGAAGATTATGATAAACGAGCTACCAATTTTTCTCATATTATCAGAGAACATCTATTTTAGTTAACCAGTGCCACATCAGGGTGAAATAAACAGTGGTCCCTAATAGATCAGATACACAGCAAACAGTAAATTATTTTCATACACTTGGCCATCAGATGCATTTCCACTTGGGATCAACACAAGCGTCCCATGAAATGGACAGCTATTGAAGGAACACAACATTTGAATAATCTCAAGGAATTTTTACTAGCTTTTCTACTCTCCCCATGAAAATAACCTTGCTCAGATTCTTACTGGCAGTTTTAGAAAAGGTTCCCCTATTTAGGGAATTATGTTGCCACAAAGAATCAAGTGAAAATAATCAATTCCCTTCACTTCAATCAGAACTAAAATTACAATACTATGATTAAAACAGATGTACTTTCTAGAAAATTTCATATTTTTCTACTATGAAGTCATTGTTTCTTCTGGGGGCCTCACCTGTACTTTCAAATTAGCCATATTCTCAAGAATTAGCTACTGCTCTTTGCCTCAAAAACAAAATTATCCTTGAAGAAATAAAAATTAATATTTTTACCACATTATGCTTTCCTATCGTGTAGGTATAATAATTCTACATCCATTTTGCAGATGAGGAGTTCAAGGCTAAATAATTAACCCATTTTCACATTGAATTAACTTCAGCAACAAGCTCCCATTTGCAAATCTTTCTGACTCAACTCTAAGAGCAAAAAAACAAAGAGCCATACGCTACTGTAACTGTTTTCAGTTTCCCAAGAAAATCACCAAATAAAGGTAGAACAATGAGACAAATACAGTTATCAAATGGAAAAAAAAAATTAAACATTCAATACAGTCAGCTAAAGCAATTTTTGTCAAATTCTAGGCTAAGAATATTAAACTTGTCATGAGACCATACCATTGTAAAAAAAAAAAGCAATAAAAAAAACAGAAGTTATATATTTGTCATATATCAGAATATTGGTTTTTTCCCTCCGTGTCTTTGATAGGAACAGTGTGGATTATGAGCCAAATTCACTTAATGTTTGCTTGCTAAGGCTTAATTTTATAAATTTAAATTTGAAGAAACTAGAAGTAGAAAAGTACCAGTTATGGGGATTTAAGAAGAAGCCCTAATAATATAAACGATTTACCCTCCTGAGTTCTGAACTAACTGAGATAAACAGAAGTCAGGCAAATGAGACTACAAATGTCAGCTTGACGTGAGCTGTTGGAGGCAACTGTGGCAGGAGGCAGCAAGGGTCCCTAACAACGAATCCTGAATAGATCTGCCTAAAAGCAGGACCCAAGGCAGGGGTCTGACCACAGGTAACAGTTTATTTGGGAGTTAATCAAGTATTAGAAGAGTGAGGGAATGGGACAGGGAGGGGAAGAAAGCCAGCAAAGTGTGTGCTAAAGCCAGTTACCAACGTGGGTAGCCTGAGCTCAACCCAGCGGGGCATTTCTGGGAGTAAGAAGAGAACTCGTCTCTGAGAGTTACTCACCCCAGTATCCACATGCATCACCTCCCCCCAGCTCATCAGAGAGCTGCCTCTAGGGACATCAGCCAAAGGGCACTTCCAGCTTGTTCTGTGCATGGGCCAAACACGTTTCTATGGCCAGGCACACACACTGAGGGAGTGCACGCATCGGTAATAAGCAACCTTCTGCCTGTCCAGGTGAAGGCTGGGAGGAGAGAGATGGGGCATCCACAGCATTCGCTCACTCACTGAGTCACAGGCGGCGGCTGCTGCTGCTAAGTCGCGTCAATCGTGTCCGACTCTGCGAGCCCATAGACGGCAGCCCACCAGGCTCCCTCATCCATGGGATTTTCCAGGCAAGAATACTGGAGTGGGTTGTCATTGCCTTCTCCAGATCACAGGCAGGACACATCAACCTCACCATGGCCAAGAGTAGACCAGCCCTTAGGGTTCCCTGAACCAGAAAGGGAAAAGGACTGAGCCATGCATGCTTATCTGCTCACCCAAGCTCACATCGGCGACGGCTCTCCTCTGCTGAAAGTAATAAGTCAGGGGAGCAAGAAGACCAGGAGTGACCTCTGATGGAACTAGGGGAAAAGGTCCCCCATAATGACAGCCCTGGGTGAGATATATAGCAGGTGAGAAGAGTATCTAGAAACACTACCTAGAATGCCTTCACTCATCTCTTTTTTTACCTGTTGTTACTAAAAAAGAAATCCCAAGCAACTCACTCTTTCTGGTTTGACTTAGGTTTTAATGAATTATTAGTATATTTCTACATATTTCCAGTAGTCATGTATGGATGTGAGAGTTGGACTACAAAGAAAGCTGAGTGCCAAGAATTGATGCTTTTGAACTGTGGTCTTGGAGAAGACTCTTGAGAGTCCCTTGGACTACAAGGAGATCCAACCAGTCCATTCTAAAGGAAATCAGTCCTGAATATTCACTGGAAGCTGAAACTCCAATACTTTGGCCACCTGACGCAAAGAACTGACTCATTTGAAAAGACCCTGATGCTGGGAAAGATTGAAGGCAGGAGGAGAAGGGGATGACACAGGATGAGATGGTTGGATGACATCACTGACTCAATGGACATGAGTCTGGGTAAACTCCAGGAGTTGGTGATGGACAGGGAGGCCTGGTATGCTGCAGTCCATGGGGTTACAAAGAGTCAGACACTACCAAGCAACTGAACTGAACATAAAGAATAGAAAAAATAATTTGGGCACTAGAGATCTTAAACAAATACATTCAACAGAGTTGACTGGCATAAAAAATTACTTCTAAATTATAAATATATATGTATATATATCTCATCTATATATCCTCTAAGGGAGAGTTCAAAATCATAACCCAGTGATTGGGTAGTAAAAATCAGTCTACTTTAAAATACTATAACTCCCAGATACCAACTAAATTGATTTTGTCAATAGACAAAAACAAGTATTACGAACAGCAAAACAGCGAAGTATATAGCATGTCAGGAAAAAACGAAATGTTTTTATGGGGTTATACCATACTTACACTGAAAAGTGAAGTGATAGGTGTTCACTCATGTCCCACTCTTTGTGACTCCATGGACTGTAGCCCCCCAGGCTCCTCTACACATGGAATTCTCTAGGCAATAATACTGGAATGTGTAGTCATTCCCTTCTCCAGGGGATTTTCCCAACTGAGGGATCAAACCTGGGTCTTCTGCATTACAGGCAAATTCTTTACTGTTTGTGCCACCATGCTCGGACCTAAATAACTTCTAGATGTGGCAAACCAACGTAACATCTGACTTATATTATTTGAAAAGAGAACACTTTCTGACATGAAAAATATATGGCAGCCTAGTGTGTATATGTACATATATACAAATACATAGATACATATACACATAGGCTATGTGTACTTGTGTATATGTGTTTATGTGTATATATCACTGACTTATTGAATGGAGATTAGGAATGGCCATTGGCAATTTCCAGCTCTGCAGACAACCAATATGGATGTATAAAGTTTCCCTAACAAAAGCAAACGTGTTTTATAAGAAGCAATGGACTTCCACATTTCACAGTCAAAGACAATGTAGTACTCATTCCTCATTCATTTATTCATTCCACAACAACAAAGTGCCTATTTGGCAGATGAAAGATTAGGAAAGAGCAGGAAAGAGGCTGTATGTGTTATCTATTGCGTTAACCCCAAATTCCGTCCCTTAGAACAGCAAAAATGGGCACTAGAGATCTTAAACAAATACATTCAACAGAGTTGACTGGCATAAAAAATTACTTCTAAATTATAAATATATATGTATATATATCTCATCTATATATCCTCTAAGGGAGAGTTCAAAATCATAACCCAGTGATTGGGTAGTAAAAATCAGTCTACTTTAAAATACTATAACTCCCAGATACCAACTAAATTGATTTTGTCAATAGACAAAAACAAGTATTACGAACAGCAAAACAGCGAAGTATATAGCATGTCAGGAAAAAACGAAATGTTTTTATGGGGTTATACCATACTTACACTGAAAAGTGAAGTGATAGGTGTTCACTCATGTCCCACTCTTTGTGACTCCATGGACTGTAGCCCCCCAGGCTCTCTACACATGGAATTCTCTAGGCAATAATACTGGAATGTGTAGTCATTCCCTTCTCCAGGGGATTTTCCCAACTGAGGGATCAAACCTGGGTCTTCTGCATTACAGGCAAATTCTTTACTGTTTGTGCCACCATGCTCGGACCTAAATAACTTCTAGATGTGGCAAACCAACGTAACATCTGACTTATATTATTTGAAAAGAGAACACTTTCTGACATGAAAAATATATGGCAGCCTAGTGTGTATATGTACATATATACAAATACATAGATACATATACACATAGGCTATGTGTACTTGTGTATATGTGTTTATGTGTATATATCACTGACTTATTGAATGGAGATTAGGAATGGCCATTGGCAATTTCCAGCTCTGCAGACAACCAATATGGATGTATAAAGTTTCCCTAACAAAAGCAAACGTGTTTTATAAGAAGCAATGGACTTCCACATTTCACAGTCAAAGACAATGTAGTACTCATTCCTCATTCATTTATTCATTCCACAACAACAAAGTGCCTATTTGGCAGATGAAAGATTAGGAAAGAGCAGGAAAGAGGCTGTATGTGTTATCTATTGCGTTAACCCCAAATTCCGTCCCTTAGAACAGCAAAAATGTATTAATTACCTCACAGTGTCAGAAATCTGAAGGAGGCTTAGCTGGGTGCATCTGGCTGGGGAGGCTGCAGTCAAGTATCAGCTGGGGCTGTGGGTCTTGGTTGGGCTGGAGGGTCTGCTTCCAGGGTCACTCAGGGGATCCCTGCCCAGAGCCCGCAGTTACTCACCACAGGGCCTTCTCCAAAGGACTGCACACAAAATGTGGGCGGGCCTCCCTAGAGGCCTAAGCTCTAAGAGAGAGAGCCACAGGCAGGAACCCACCTGGCAGTCTCTCAGGAGACAGTGTATCTGGGGACTTGAGTCATCATGTAAGAAGCGCTGCTACCCTCAAACCACCATGATGGAGTTAGCACATGGAAAGGGCCCACAGACCCAGAGAAAGACGCCTAAGGAGCCCGGCTGTGGTGTCCTCAGCCCAGGCAGCAGACAGTGCCTGTGGAGACCTTAGAGGGTGTCAGCCACAGAGGGACTTTGACCCCATGAGAGACCTTGAGTGGGAATCCCCTTGCTGAGCCCAAGCAACTCTCAGTGCTGTCAAAGATAGTTGAAACCAACCATTATCCGAGGGTGGTCTGTGACAGAGCGATAGATAATCTGAAACAGATCTTACAGAGAATACAACCTCCTTCACCTTTAACAAGAAAGACAATTCAAAGGCACAGTATAGAGTCAGCAACTGAGTGCACACACACACATATCTGTCTAAGAGGACGCCATTGTGTTTTGGGAGGTTTTGGCAACCTGAAAGCCAGGGAATGCATTCCGCCTGCTTCCTCCCTTCCCTTTGAGGACTCTTACAGCACTTTTTCTTGTGCAGAAGCTCACCTCTGTCAAACCTTTTTCATTACAAAGCAAGTGAAACACCATTTTCCAATCTCTCAGTTTGGAAGTTCTAGTGATCCTCACCTGCAGAAAGGGCTATTTGTGAGAGAGAAAACTACCCAATGACTGAGGAATTATTTTACTGGAAGACAGAAACATCAAAAAGGTCATTTTCAACATGCCACTAAATTTTATTGTTGTGTCTTAACACAGTGCAATCACCTCACCAGGAGTGAAAGACAACCCGCGCGGACAACAGCCCATCAGGCATTTGCTGCTGCTGCCAAGTTGCTTCAGTCGCCTACGACTCTGTGCGACCTCATAGATGGCAGCCCGCCAGGCTCCCCGGTCCCTGAGTGGGTTGCCATTGCCTTCTCCAAGGCATTTGCTACCCAGACCTAAACGTACAGGATGCTACTGTGCAGGTAGGGAAGCCATCTCAGGAATGACAATCACAGCATCTGCCAGTGAGATCTATCATCTGCCTCCCTCTTCCTAGAACATCACTGACCAAAGATGAATCAATAGGCTTTTAGACTGACACAATTAACAGCACCATGTGAAGCTGTTAGAGCTTAAAATTTATTGCAGCCTTAATGCACAGAATAAAGTAATTTACAAGCAATGTCGTTAGCAGTAGCTGGTGAATGTAACAGCAGTCCAAGAGCTGGTCCTTTTTGTGGAGTTTGTAAAAGAGCCTCCCCCACCTCAACTCTGCTCCCCTGCAAAGATCCACCTTGTCAACTATCAGGCAAAATAAAAGAAAGTATTCTAGAGGAGGGCTTCCCCGGTGGCTCAGCGGTAAAGAATCTGCCTGCAGCGCAGGAGACGCAGGTTTGATCCTTGGCTCAGGAATATTCCCTAGAGAAGGAAATAGCAACTCACTCCAGTATCCTTGTCTGAGAATCCCATGGACAAAGGAGCCTGAACGGGCTATAGTGCATGGGGTTGCAAAGAAGTCAGACTTGACTCAGGGACTAAACAACATTCTAGAGGAAATAATACCCACAGGACTAAAACAATGCCACCAGAAAGTACAGTCTGCTCTTCCAGGGGAAGGCACATTTAAACACAGTAGATTTGTAACAGACAGTCTGTTCCCCTGCACAGAGGTGTCTGCAACACTACCTATCAGTTAGAATGCCCTAGAAAGAAATGAACAGCTTCAAGTGAATACATTAGGTGCAAAAGTTGTTGATATTTACCCAAATACAAGTGTTTCAATAGTTACTCAGAGAACAAATCACGGGCCACAGGCTTAGTTTCTGCAAAAACCCCCTGCTAGGACTAATCAGAATGGGAAGGCAATGGGGGTGGGTGGTAGCCAGCAACAGGGAACAGGGGCCTGTGGGGCAGGGGATGGGTGAGGGGAAGAAAAGTGAAACGTTCCAGCATCTAACTCATCAAGTCTTTCCCCTAAGTCTCTGAAGGCTCCCCTGAATGGGAGTTCCTGTTGCCACATATGCTAAATATGAACTCAGTGGCCTGGGTCCTCCTTTCTACAGGTACAGAAAGTCAAAACAGCTTTGCTGTCAGACCACTGCTGGAATGTTTGACTGGCTCCGTAGACCTCAGAGGCCTTGGCTGCAGGTTTTTGATACCTACATGCTGGCCTTTAACTCTGGGCCAGCTCTGTCCTTTACTGCAGGCGCAACATGGAAAATGTTCATGAAGTTCCCTGTTTAGTCACTTTGTTAGAGCGTGATAGGCAGGGTCATTCTGCAGGTCAACTCCTGTTTCCTCGGGCCAACCCAGAGAGCATACTGGACACCATCCTTACTTCCTGGGAGAAGGATTCCAGTTAGGCATTGCCATATCCTATCAACCTAAATTAAATAATTCACTAACAGGAGGGTGTTGGATAAAAGGCACGAGCTCAACAAATGCAGTTCATGTGATTGTGACCCTCATCTGCAAACCTGATGGCATGACCTCTGCATCAACAGTTCAGGTCCAGGAGCACTTCTGAATCACCTAAAGGGCTCCCAGGTGGTGCTAGTGGTAAAGAATCCGCCTGCCAATGCAGGAGACACAAGAGATGCGGGTTCAATCCCTGGGTCAGGAAGATCCTCTGGAATAGGGAATGGCAACCCACGCCAGTATTCATGGCTAGAAAATTCCATGGACAGAGAAACCTGGCAGGCTACAGTCCATGGGGTCGCAAAGAATCAGACATGACTGAGTGAATGAGCACAGCACACACAAAGCGCTTCTTAAAAATACTGACGCCTAGCCTGCCGCAGAACAGTTATGTCAAAATAACCAGGAGAAGGGCCGTTGCACTGGTACTTTTTACAGCTCCTTTATGATTCTCACATGCAGCTAAGTGTGTTTCTGCTTTATATTATTTTCAGAGACAATACATTCTTATTGGTTTCAGAATAAAAGTTTTTCAATGCCTTTTCATCCTGTAGGGCTGACCACCCTTAACTGTTCCCCTCTAACTGTTGCTATAGGTAGTACTGCAAATGGCCCTTAATTCTTCATTAAAAGGAAATTTACTAGTTAAGAAAAAAAAAAAAGGAAGACTATCAGGAAAGAGATGGGATAGCCAGGGAGGTTCAAGAGGGACATATGTATACCTACGGCTGATTCATGCTGATATATGGCAGAAACTAATACAATATTGAAAGCAATTATCCTCCAATTTCAGAGAAGGCAATGGCACCCCACTCCAGTGTTCTTGCCTGGAAAACCCCATGGACGGAGGAGCCTGGTAGGCTGCGGT